>JBCFXI010000528.1:0-146632 GCA_038496175.1 Ampulex compressa
TATATATAAACATTTCATCCTGGAGATTTAAGCATGGCGAGAGTATCGTAATATAAAAAAAGTGTTGATTATCGCGAATTAGACGAGTAAAATACACGTTCCACTATGTATTTAATGCTGATAAACACGGGACTAAGAAAATTACGCGATCCCTCATTCACCTCAGATCTTCCTCGGTACCTCATCTCGTTGAAAAGTAGCACCCTCCGAACATTCGACTCAAGAGCTTCTCGATCTTCGTTGCAGATAATCAACTACGATTCGACCAGGGGCGGCGTGTCCGTGGTCACGGAAAAAGGCGACAGCACCACGAGTTTCCTCCTGGTGCAGGAGGCAAAGCCGTCCGACTCTGGCCGGTACACTTGTAATCCCAGCAATGCTCAACCGAAATCCATCACCGTTCACGTACTCAATGGTGAGTAGCTACTGTAAGGGGGAAGGTGCGGAGAGCGGAGGAAGAGATAAAGAGAGAGGGAGGGGAGGGTGGAGAGTGGGTTGGAGTCAACTAGAGATAATAGGAAGGGATGAAAGGATAAAGAAGGGGATTACTCTGTAATAAACTTTCTGCTTTCTTTTCTTTCAAAATAGTAATTAAGATTCTTATGCTTGGCGCGTGATCGTGTCATAGAACGACGTGGAGTTAATTTCAGAATTATCGTATCCTACTTCACTATCCTCTATATAGCCCAATCATCGAGCTCCCTGTACTTGTATTCTTTGTAAGTCTTTCTTTTTCGTTTTCTATTATAAAGTTGTACTTCTTTGCTCTCTGCTTTTTGACTTCATTGCTTTGCTTTCCGTTTTTACCGTTCTCAAGATCTTGAATTTCTACATGTTTTTTTAGTACTCGATTAGGAATCCTTCGACCAGGCAGGTTTTTCTTTAAAGGTTCCGTCAACACCTGTCGGTCATATGCACAAAGTCTGCATTCCGCAAATTCTTCGATCTTACTTTACCGCCACGGATGGTTCTTTGAGGCTTCTTAAACTTCGATCGAAGACTCTGTCGGTCCGGCGACTCGCCTTTGTTCGCCTCGTGAAATACCCTCGTGAACGAAAGTTAAGCATAATCGTTGACACGGAGGATCGATAGGATTAAAGGGGAGAGACGAGTCGTTTATTAAAGTTTGCGACCGACCTAGACCTGGATAAATATTGTTAATCTATTTATTTCTCATTGCGTATAACCGACATTCGAGACAATTTTGTTACCAACTCGAGTTTATTTTCCAATCAAATTTATTCTCACCGTCTTATTAAAGAATACCTTATTAGAAAGGTCTATGCATCGTGCTGCACATAAATATTCTTAAATATTTCATAGATGTTTTATGCATTTTTAAACGTTCTTTTCACATGTACGTTTTTGTTATTCGTTGTTCATTTTTATTCTTCGATACTCGGCGCACGTTAAATAACGGACGTAACCGTCCTACAGTTTTCTCGGAGAAAAGATTCCTTGTTTGCGATTTTGTTACGCGTAAAGTGTATCCCGGATGTAAGTTCCACGGTACTCCTGGAGTTGAGACGTTTCTAATTACGGTTTCGCCGTAATTAACCCGATACGCCTGGGGTGCACCCTTTGCCGGTGGATACCAACAACATATGTACTCGTACGTCCCAAGAACATCTTCCGGCTATTTATTAACCAATCCTGATAAATATACGAGCCTCGATACGAATATTGAAATCGACACCGTTCAAACGTACGTCAGACGACACCACGTTACTCCACTTTTCTCACAATAAATAATCACACTTACATTATCCAATCCATCATCGATAAAAATAAACTCCAAATACGAGCTTCAAAAACCAGGATCTTCACGCATAATCGCAGATAGGCATTTCCAATAAACACGCTTTAATCTCGTACGAAGCACCATCGTCGCGCTGCACTTTGCTCACACCAGAGATACACCATTATCTCCTCGAACGCGCCATCGATAAAAGTGAATCCCAGACGCAAGCTCCTCGAGTTAGGATCTTTCTAATTACGACTTCCCCGTAATTAAGCCAACACGCCCGGGGTCGAGGCTCCACCGGTGGATGTGCTCAAAGCAGACGGAGAGAGAGAGAGAGAGAGCCCGGCATTATCTTGTCAGGCGCGCGGCGTCGTCTTTCGGAAAATTTAAGTGTTGTCCTCTGTTTCAGGAGAGTATCCCGCGGCAATGCAGCACGGCGGTCAGGCGAAGCAGCCGAGGCTCTACTCCCTCCTACTCTGTCTCTGTCTCCTGCTTTACTAACTGCTCCAAGCCGCCGAGGGCCCTTCCGCAGCGGCAACCTGGGACTTTCGAGCCGGAGCCACGATTCTCCTCGTGCCACGATCGGATCGGCGCGTTCCACGGTGAATTCCAGGGTAAATTCCGGGGCGAAAGGAGCGGTAGCCTAACGAGGGACGAGGAGGCGGAGCGCAGGATGCAATCGAAACCGAAGACGAGTCCGCGATGCGCGGGGAAACGCGAGGATCGGCCGACTTCGAAGGATCGATCGGCTCCTTCTCGATCCTCCAGGCGAGGAGTCCTCGTTACGGGGGCCTCGATGCTCCCACGGTGCGGCGCGATTGCGGTGATCGGCCAGGAAGAACCGACGGACCGTGTCGCGAGAAAGGCTCGAGGTATCGCGTGAAGTTTGGCGCGACGATCGGATCGAGCGATACTTCGCACTGTGGATCGCGCTGGATGGGACGATCGCGGCTGGCCGATGCTCCGTGCAGTGACGCGTGTGTCTTCGTATTGTACATCGCGGCGATACGCCCCGGATCGAGGGATTGGCTTCGAGGGGAAGCGACGTTTTAGTTGGAGAGCGGAGTACCTCGTCGGGATGGAGAGCTAGGAGGATCGCGCGAGACAAATTGTACAAGTCTGCTGATGAGAGGCTGGATTTTATCCCATCCATCGGGCCTGGGGAGTGCTGAGTGTGTCGGAGAGAATGTTTGCGCTGTAACGAGGTTATATGTACATCGTGATTTAGACGCGTTATTCCTCTTATCGGGTTTGCGAAAGGTCGATCTTCCGTGGGTTACGGCGAAAGTCTTCGTTGCGACGAAGAGCGAAGGTGTGTAGCGATTGACGAACTTTTGCGGGGCTGTCGATTCCGCGATGCATCGCGACGAGAGGATTGGTAGATTTGAGTAATGATATTCCGTGGTCGATTCTCGATCGTGCACGCGGTCGATCCGAGTTCGATGACGAAACATTTTTTATCGCGAAAAGGTGACCAAAGGGTCTTGTTTTACGACGAAGGGTAAAGAGGCGTTTTTACAACATGGCGGATTCAAAGGCTAGATTGCAATAATCCTTATTTTGCTTTGGATTTGCGGTCTTCGACGCAACGATGGATTTCGCGGTAATTCGACTTTTTATCGGACGACACGATTCTTCGTAATGCGAAATTCGATCGACTCGTGTAAGGACGCAAGAATTATGAGAATCCAGTTATTTATGCACGACAAAAGCGTCAAGAGGAAACAATGTTCCACTTCGCGACGAATGAAAATCTGTGCACGAGAGATCTCTGAGAGAATTTATTCCACCTCCCGACCAAGAAACTTTGATGCAACAAAATGACGAAGAGCTGCAACAAAAATCCATATTTTACATTCCGACCAATGAAATTCGATGCACGGAAAAATTCGGGGAATAAGCAAAGCGTTAATACAGCGATGGACGGTTTTTTGATGCACAGAAAATTCCGCAACATAAATCCACGTTCAAGATCGCGATCGAGGAGGGAAAAAGCTTCGAGAGAAGAATCGACGCTCCACATCCTGGCCGATTAACTTTGAAGCACGGAGAAGCAGCGGCGGAAATCGATGATCCAGCACTGCAACCGATAAACTTCGATGCGCCGATAAGCTTCGAGTCGCTCTTGCGTACGACGTAGTCTTCGCTGCAACGAGACGCTGGATTCATCGCGATCGGCCAGTTTTACGCACCGCCGATATTTACGATGAGCTCCTCCATACATCCGCCAAATCTGGGACGAATCAATCTCTCATATAACTCAAAAGTTTCTCGTAACAAACGGCGCGTCGCAATCCAGAAGCCCCGAGTTCAACGCTGAAAATAATGGCCGCACTAAAGTTTTCGCTGGGATCGACTGCTCGATGCATCATAAGCAACAGCCTTACGTACTCCCAAGATCTGCAAGACGATAACAAGGATATTCTTCGTCGCGATATAGAAACCTTCCGGGTATGGCTATCGATGAACTTCGAGGTACTCACAACTATCGCGACTTCGATTCCAAACGCAAGCTCAATCCTAATTCAAAAATATCCCGCGCGACGCTCTTCTCGATGTATCGCCATTTCCGATCGACGTATATAAAAACATTCCACATCGAGATTCACTCCAAGCATCGCGATCCGTAATCGATGCGCGCAAGGGATATTCCACGCTACGATTCCTTCGATCGCCGGTCGACGTACAAAGAGTGTTCGATGTTACGATTATCTCGATGCATCGCCATCACCGGGCTGGGCGTGCAAAAAGTATTTTCCATATCACGATTTGGCCGCTCCATCACGATTGTCAGCGTCCAAAAAATCCGCGCGTTGTCGTCGAGATCTCGTATGATTCGAGGGAAAAACTTATCGAGCGAATTCGATCGACGAGCCGGTCCTATCGATGGGAGACTTCGTTGTAACGATGCGACAGGTGCTGGGAGAACGCGTGGTCGATGACACGGTGTAACGAGCCGAGTACTCGTACCGGAAATGCGGCTCGTGGGGCTGCAGGATTGGGCGGACGGAAGAGAAACGATCGACGCATTCGATATAAACGTCGACTGTGGCTGACAGTCGCCGTGACAGAACCGTCGATTCTGGGGGACGAGCGTCCAGCACTTGGCGTAGGCCTACCCTCGACTATAATTGCCAGGCGCCAAGCACCCTCCCATCGGCTATAGTCGACGAACCTTCGTTACTGCACCGGGGTTGACTATTTTCGAGCCGGTGAACGGAACTCGGGGGACTATCGCGTTATTTCGATGCTCGATCGCGTCGGATAGCCGGAAACATCGGTTTTTGTTTGAACGTGGAGCGTAATCGACTCATCGAAGTTCACGGTCGATGATTGGGAAGTAATTGGAAAGCGGCTATAATCGATAGCGAGAAAGTACTCGATGGAGTTCGAGCGTGGAAGATGGTAAATCATTATTTTCCATGCGTCGATCGTAATTAAATATAACCGAGTGGTTTGGTAGAAGTCAAGGATGGGTCGTGTTGCTTCAAATTTTTGCGATACTCCAGAGGTTCGAATATCTATTTTTATTCGAACGTCGACTCTCGTCATCTATAATGACGCGTCTTCAATATCATATCTCGAACGTTCGATGCTTCCTAAACATTTCCTCCGAAAACCATTCATCGATGCCTTCCCATTTATAACCCGCATATCATCGACAATCCATGTACAAATATGCGGAGGTTATTCAAATCGGTACTAATTCAATCCCCGTCAAGATACACCGCGTAAAATTCTACACGATTCCAGTCCACGATATGGCTATTAAATATTTCCAACGAAGCGTCGATCGAGTTTCCACGCAGGCACAATCCCTCGCCATTGCATTCCCAAAAAATACACGAAACATTTTGGCAGCCATGACGAGCGTGCGAGAAAATGCATCGTGACTTTTCCAACGAGCCAATATTGTCTTATCGATGCAGTCGCCCGATAAATTTCCACGAAATCGTGCGCGCCATGAGCGACGATAGGAGGTCCTCGCAGCGTGCCTTTAAGGGTAAGTGTTGCGTAGAATAAAATTGAAATAGGGAAGCACCGAGGATAGGCGGTGGAAGATAGTCAAAGGCGTGGCAAAGGATCGCGGCACAAAGGATCGTCTTTCCTCCGTAATTATTCTGCCGGGGGGATGCTGGCGCATGCGAGCATGCAGGAGGGGCTGCTGGGTAGGGGGAGGGGCTGGAGGAGGGGGAGGGGGAGGGGTGGGAGGAGGTGGGCGGGAATGGAAAGTGATTCGAAGGGCGTATTCGTTTTCCACGTTACAGGGGATATATATCGCTGCATCAAGTAGGGCGAATCGTTGCTATGCAACCGTGACTTTGATCGCGCTGCACGACGAACGCGCCACGGGCCGACCATTAAGCCGTTTGCGTTTCGTGGAAATTTTTCGGTGGATGTACCAAGGACTGGGAACTGTTCCACGGTACTTTGGACGTACGGACGAGGTGAGGCTCGATCGAACTTTTGAGCGGATGAAATTCTCGTGGTTGGGAGACTTTAATTGCGCGAAGATTGATAAGGACTTTTTGATTTTGCGTACGGTCGTGAATACGATATTTCCTGTATTTTCTGGCTTTGCGCTGTTCCGACCCCTGCGGTGGAAATATGAATTTTCTGGACGCTCGAGTGGATAAAATTCTCGTGGTTGGAACGTTCTAATTGCGCGAGGATCGATGGGGACTTTTTGATTTCGCGTACGGCTATGTAAACGATATTTCTTATATTTTCCAGTCCATGATGTTTCGACTCTGGCCGTAGCGATATCAATTTTCAGAAATGTTGAAGCGGAACCTTTCGCGTTCCCTTTAGGCTCGTGTTTATTTTCCGAATATGAAGACCGGAAAGCAATATTGATTTTTGTCGGTCAAGGAAAATGGGAATGATAATATTCCAATATAAATATCGGAGGGAATGGCGAAGGGGTTTATCGTTAAGTTAAACGTACTTCCAAGATTGTTATTCAATTTCAAGAACGATGGTATGTATTCCCGATTGCGTTACGCGATTTAAAAAAACGTTTACCCTTTCGTATTATTTTAATTTATGTTTATTATTCGCGCGGTAATTAAGCGTTTAACACGTCCCCTCGCTTAAAATCTTAAATGCAAGAGAATAATCATCGCTGGAATTATTATTTCGAACGTCCATTGTTACCTTCGCTTTTCCTCTTATGCACAATAGAGAACAAAAAGTACTTCCAAACCATATTCCGTTGACTACTCGTTTCCACTATCCGCTAACGTATATTCCGACAATTACGAATAATTAAACAATGAAATGCAAATAGCCAAGTTGGAAGATGTTTTACAAAGAGTTTATGGTTTGGCGAAAGAGTTTACGAGTTCCTCTCGTCGCTCATCCCCTTGGACGAAAGTGGACTCGGAGAATCTTCTCGTTATACGACCTCAAAGAGCCAATTCCCATATTCGAATATTTATACGACGCTTTTGGAAGGGACGGGGAATAAAATCGCGATTTCTCGGTCGAAATATCATGGCGAAGCTTATCGTGCGCGATCCTTTGAAACCCCTTACGCGCGTTTTTTCCTCCCCCCCCCCCCTCCCCCTCTCCACCTCCTCTCTTTACGCTCGTTTCGAGTCCGCCAGGGTCCTTTTCTGTTTTTGACAATATCCGCGTTTTTATCCTCGCAACTTTGCGTTCGCTCACTTTTTATCCGCCCGGGATAAAAGCGATACTTACCGCTTAACCCTTGTCACGAACAATTCCCGCCAATGTAAACCGGCCGTCCGTTGAAATTAATGTAGCCCCCATTTTTCCTAACCTTTTGTCGCCTCCTCATTAATACAGCCGACGTAACTAAACGATTGTCGCATTAACGATGATAAACGGCCATGACGCGTCGTTGTCGAGGAGAGAAAAAAAGCATTTCGCTGTACGCGGCCAGCGACGAGTGCTGAAAATTTCGTACATTCCAAAAGCGGTGTATGGCCATAGAAGTTGAAAAATAACGCGTTACCCGAATTGACGTGAAACGCGCGAGCGGAGAATTTTGGCGGCGACAAGCGGTATTCGTCTTGAATCGGATCCGTGGTTCGGTTAAAAGTGAAACTAAGTAGTTCGGAACAAATGGCGGGTTAAAGGTAAACGTACCTGGCGCGACGATAATTTCACACGATTCTCACATTCGCACCGTCTGCATCGCCGAGAGTTTGCACTTACCGAACTTACTTTAACAGTGAAACTCGCGAGTGGCTCGAATGGAAAATCAGGACGCGTTAAGGAACACGGTTCTGCTCCGCTTGCTCTTTCATTTTTCGCCTGAAAAACGCGAGCTCGTAGCGCCCGATTTAAGGATTATTTTACCAAAACGATTCAGGAATATTATCGCTCACGTAAAACGGTTGCAATTGAAAACGAGCAATAGCAATAAAAATATATTTATTTATTTATTTATTTATTTATTTTACCAAAAAAAATTACGAACTTTGTCTCAAAAAGATGTTCGATCCTCATGCGTATCTCGTTTTCATTTTACTATCAACGATCAGTCGATACCGCATACCCTCTCGAAATCTCGATGCAACCGCACCTGCAGCGCGGTTAATTTATCTTTCACCTTCGCGTCTCGCCCGCGTATTTTCCGCTTTGATCCGCGACTCAGGGAACCAAAGTGCAGTCCGTGACAAAGTTCCGGCGCGCATCGCCGGGCAGATTTGCGCGGCAATCGATGCGCGCTGCAGAACAGATGCCAATTAAAGTCCCGATCGGAAAACAAGATTATACGCCTCGCAGGCTCCATCCGAATTTCTTCGCGCGTCCGCGATCGAAATTCCCAGAATCCGGGAATCAATGGGCAAACACGGGCTACCGTTAAACGAATTCTCGCACGGCAGCCAGGAACAATGACCCCTGTAAACGTCCGCCAACAATGGGCTTGTTAATCCCGAAACGAATGAAATTGAGAAATGCTCGTTAGCGCCACGGTGGCTACTGTATCTGGTGTCGATCGACGGGATATTTTCCTGCATGGCAAATGGAGTGGAGTTGATGCAGCGTTAAGGGCGAATTTCGCCCGAAATGGATCATCTTCCGGGAGAAAAATGGGGTAGAACGGATATTTTCTCTGGAGCTGATGAATTTTAAAAGATCGAGGAACGCTCGCTGGATGTGGATTATCGTTGATTATTTTCAACACTATTCCTACCACGACCGGTCAGTGATTTCTTTGAAAGATCGTAGAACTTCGAGGCGCGTTCGCTTCTGAGATTTTTCATGATTTTCTCGCGGCGTACGGATCGATAAATTAATCCATCGACATTTTTCCTTCGTTCTCTTTTTCCGTAAGGATATATTTAGTACACTTCAATCTGTCTGGAAATCAACCGATCGTTCACAAATCTGAATCAAAATACTATACACAAAAGATGGACTCTGGAGAAGTAAAGTACGAAAAATGAAAAACTTTACAACCCCGGAGTTGTAACCGGAATTGTAACACCATTTCCTTTCCTATCGCTTCGACTTTCAGTTCGTCGCTAGGGACTTGAACAATTTCATTACCACTATTTTCACATAAATCAATGGGCGCCTTCGTATTTTGGCCACGACATCGGGGCTTTTCGACCACCGTGCGCCACGGGCATCGATTTAATCGACCGACGTACCGCGTGGCGCGACAGGCGCGGTCGAATTAGCCTTTGCAATTTGCCCTTTTCAACGGCCGGCTATTCATCCTTACAGTCGAAGTTGAAATCGAGTTTCGCACGGCGCTCGTTGTAACCCGCGACTCTCCGTGTTTCCCGTTTCGTGAAAATCCAGGCGCGCGGGGCAAAGGGGTGGGGGGGGGAGGGGAGAATTGTCGAGCCTTATTGAAAATCATCCTGGCACTCGACACGAAGGAGATTTCAATGATTCCAATGATCCCTTTCAGGGAGCTTTAAAAAAAAAAAAAAAACGCGCAGGACGGAATTGGAAGAGCGATCTCGCCTGGAAATTGAGCCCTGGTAATTGCCGAATCGGCGAGCATAGACCGGCGAATTGCATTCGCGATGCTTCGTAACCTTTGAATCCTTGTTTAAATTTGATAGGGGATCGATTACAAAACGGTTCGAATGTAATGTGACCCGAAACGAATAACGCGCGCGATAAAAGAAATAAAATGTGCAGTACCATGGATAGGACGCGGTACCTCATACTAGAATTGTATTACTCGAAAGGGACAAATAATTCTTTTCGAGGCACCGAATATTTGATTTGATGTACGTATTTTTTTTTTAATAATTCCCTACAGTGTTGTTTCGTTATGCGATCGGTAAGATCGAAACATCGGGATTCATAATATTTTTATCCGCGCTTCCTCCATAAACAATAAACGCGAATCGGGCAGGAGTAACGCGTAGTGTCGATGTTACAAACATTCGTGAGGTAATTTTATTTTTTCCCCGATGCAAACCGAACGCGCGATACAACGATCTCTGACAACCGATAAAAGCAATTAACGAGAACGTATAATGAAACATCGCGTATTACCAACACGAGCTTTCCCCGCATTAAATTCGGGCCATTGTAAAAGCGAAGGAAAAAAAAAAAGAGAGATCCACGCGTATCGCACGGGACGCATCGAATTTTTGCGCGGTTAACGCGAAAGAAAAATACACGAGGGAAAAGGGAAACCCGCATGGTATTAAATTCACGTAGCTTGTTTGGAGTATAAAGGGGAAATAATTAGTCGAACGCGAGCGCATGATTCGTCGAAAGCGAGCGATTAATGGAGAATTTAATGGAAATAGGGGTACCAATTAATCGATTCCTCGTTTGAATACCGAAAGCCGATGCCCCCGCAAAAAAAAAAAAGAAAAAGAAAAAGAAGAAAAAGGCCCGACCCAATAACGATGTTCCTTTTAATAGCGAAATGTACGTAGAGGAAAATATTTCCGGCGAAATTCTCCGAATACAGCGCCACGGAACGCACTTTAAATTCCCAGTTTTGGCGATACGCCGCGATGCACGATCAATCATCCCAAAGCGATATACGCGACCATTCGCAAAAGTCTCGCGGCCAAAAATCGAGTCGAGTTAGGCGACGATGAGAGTAGAGGAATATCGGGGAAACCTCGATCGGCTCTTGGTTTAATCCGCGCCGGGTGGGGGGACTCGGCGCGGGGGTTTCTCCAAATTCAATTTTGGGAATCAAAAAAAATGCGGAAAGTTCCGGGGAAGTTATGTCAGCGAGCGGGATTACCGTCCTCGGTTCTCGTGGCGATTAATAAAACTTCCGGCGGCCGGAACCGGCTGGAGAGGGGAAAAAGAAAATATGAATAATGAATGAAAACCGGGCAAATGCTTTAAGCTGAAAACTCGATGCCGACGACCGCGAGCAGGAGCCGAGTAATACCCGGTACCGATGCCCGGCCGAACGTGATTAAAAAAGTTTTCCGCGAGTAATACAATGGCCGGATTACACTTAAGAATGCTCCTTGTCGTCGGCTGAATAATCGAATCCCCGTAATCCCACGGTTTTTCCCTCTTTTCTTCCCTTTTCCTAAACAACGAGGGGTTGGCGGGGAGGGGGAAGAGCGCGGTGTAAAACCTTAAGGCCCTTCCAGAAACAGCCCGCGGCAAATCTGAGGGGGGTATATCTCAGGGCTTTATGCTGGGCGGGAGGATCTTAATAAACATGAATTTTCCGGATGCAATTGCATCGAGATTTAACGAACGAGAGTGCGCGTAGCTTATTTTGGACGGAATGTTTTTAAATAAGATCTCGAGGCTGGGAGTCGATGGTCCACTTATCGAACGATAAATCGAAAGAGTTTATTCGCCTTTGTATAAAACTAAATGTACCTACTCGAAATATCTGCACGTCCATTATACGTGTTCCTTGAGCACCTCGATCCAATTTTATCGAAGTAGATTCAAATTCAAGAACGTACGATCGTTTTTAACGATACTGCGTGCAGGAATGGTGCGACGTAATCGTCGGATCAGAAACGCGTCAACGCGTTTGACGCGGAGTGTACGTTAAAGCGCATCGGACAGCCCGCATTAGCGATAGGTTCCCATCCGAGTATTTATGATTCATCGGGTAAATACCCGATAAATGCCCACATGGACCGTAAATATCAGCTAAACACTCGTTTCCACCCATCGGGTATTTTCCCACTGTCGTTGCACACTGCGTGTTCACGCTGGAACTTCCAAATTGGCCAGAATAATCCTTTGTAATTTTCTACAAAAAATTCTTCGAGTTAATCACCGTGCATTTTCCAAATAATTTCACTATTACGTTATAATAGGCAAAGTTTTAACCACGAATCTCTACACACGACCATCTTCGACTCTCAATATCCGATTCTTCTCGCCCACTCTTCATCCTCGAACCTCCATTCCCGACTATCCTCCGCGAAGAACCTCCGCACACTCCGCACGCTTTGATCACGCGCCACACTTAAAACCACGCGCACTCGCACGCTCGTGACACACGCCATCGGCATATCAGCCTTAAAGATAAACTCTTCCACGCTCGCATTCTTCGTAAAACTACACCCCATATAACATAAATACAACAAAATAACTCGGTCCTCTTTCTCAAAACCTTCGTTTCCCACAATAATGGTCGGCAATGCTATACATCCCTAGTTTTACCCACGTTGTACGTCGACCCACGACGTCTCCCGTCCTTCCCTCATCGAGGGAAGAAAAAAAGGGCCCTTTTTCTCCTCGACAGCCGAGCAGGCTGGAGAAGGAGGGGGGCAAAAAAGTGTGGAGGAAGCTTAGAGGGAAAGAAGGAGGGCCTCGACGGCATTCGCCGCTCCTGGGCTCCATTTATCAAGGTAAACGCGAGGCGCACCGCATAATGTTCGCGCCGAGGTTCTCCTAGGCGCCTGCATTGCACGCTCCTCGTGTGCACCGGAGGGTCGACGGATGGGTGGACGGATGGCTGGATGGGAAGGGCGGATGACCGGCTGGCGTAAGGGAGCCTTGGATTACACGCGATCAAACCTCGACCTGTCGACATCGATTCGACGCCGTACAATCGTCCAAATTGTAATTGCCGCTGATCGGGAATAATATTTTCCGACCGCTTAAAAATATTTTATTCAGAATCTACATTAGAAAACGCATCGAAATCAAAGAATTTCAACGATTATGCTCGGTGTTTTTATCTTTATTCGTTATTATTCGTTAATTCATTGCTCGCGTATACGGTGCGGGCCGGTAAAAATTCCAATTCGGGCAGGACAAAAATAATACTCCTCGATCGTTCGAGAACATTCGATTAAAAATCTGCGTTAATAAATATATCGGAACGAAGCGTTTCAACGATTTTAATGATATTTGAATAAAAAATAAAACAGTATTTCCATTATTATCCTTCGCTGTACGTTAATTCGTCACTCGCGGATACACACAGCGGGAGGTGGTTAAAAATTCAATTTTAACCGAGCAAAAACTATATTCCTCGATTATTCGAAAGCACGTTCGACCAAGAGAATATGTAATATCAAAGGTGCCGAAAGAAGCGGTTTCAACGATTGTACTCGGTATTTGCATCATTAGCGTTGTATTCTCAACGTAGGATCGATCTCCTAATTTAAGCGGAGGTATGCCAGGAGGAAAGGAGGGCGGAGCCGTGTCGTGCCTGGAAAGAGAGTGGCTCGGGGCATGCAACGCGTGCCTATCGCCGGTTCTTCGTATTTTCATGTACGTTTATTCTTTAATATAATAACGTCACGAAGAACGTTCGTGAGTTCCGTGCTGAACCCTGGCGGATACACGGATATGCATGTTTTCCTTCCCATTTCCTCGCGCCGCTATTCTTTTGGCGGGCGTTCAGTGCGCCGCAACTTAGAATTAGACGGATTCCCCGAAGAGGGCCGATTAGGCCGCTTCCATAATTGTTATCGTTGCATCCGCCGGTATGCAAATACCGTGCCTCCACCCTCCATGGCGATTTTCTAAACAGATCTCTAGGGCGATTTCTTTAGGAGAATGTAGCCGTTCCTGGAAAAAGCTCGTCGAGAATAGGGGGCGAGTAAATGGGAAAGAGAGCTTTGATTATTTCTTCGCGCAAAAAATGTATACTCGATTGGAAAAATGTCTCTCGAAAATGTTTTTCTCGTCGTGGTCTCTCGATGCGTTTATTTGATTATCCGATGTATAATTTAAAACGCGTATTTATTAATAACGTAATAAGAGGAGACTTGAGTTGAATTTTATACTTGCTATAGAATCTCGCGCACCGTACGGAACGATCATCGTACAGTTTCTTTGCTTAGCAACACGATTTATACACAGAGATAAAGTGTTTCGTTTAATGGGTTATTTCCAGTACGAATTGTACCGCGGCATTTGTTCCTTATCGCGCGATACGTATCTCGCTCATTATTTGTCCCCCGGTTATCAATGCCGAATCATCGGATTCGCGAGCAAATATCGCGAGGCGTCGGTCATTTTCGTCGTTGGAAGGAAATGTCGAAAGGTCTGCCGGAAGTGGACGGACGAAGGGGGAGGGTCGCGGAGAAATCGTAGCGCCTGTCCAAAGAAAGATAATGCTCCCCTAGGCTTAACGATGATCCTTGGGTCGAGGCACCTGCTCCGGATATTTATTTAACGAAAATCTATGCAAGCTCCTCTCGAAGCGCGGCTTTCGATTTTATCCAGGCTGGATTTTATAAGAATCGTTATACCTGGGAATACTCCATTGCTGGATAATTACAGGAGAAAAAATTCCTTTCAAGCTTAATCCGTTATTCGAGTAATTTGAGAAGCCTCGGGAAAATTATCAAAAATTTGCACGGATAACGACTTTAATTGGGAGAAAAAAACCAAGCTATACCTTTCCTCGGAGAAGTATAAATATCCCGAGTCGCTGGCCATTACTTATGAAGCTAGAACAAAAAAGAAGAACGCTCTCGAGACAGAGGAGTGATGGTAAAATTAAAGAAAAAAAAACAGTTTATAATTTCATTGCTTTCAATGAAGTTCAAAATCGCGTTTACGAACGACGCGTTATTTTAGCATCCTCGATTAACGATTAAAGGCCTGATCGTCGGAAGGTGTCGGGATAATAGGAACCATCGATCAGCCGCCTCATCGAACGAATATCCTGCGTGCACACTTGTATTTCCTGGTTGCACGTACGTATCGAGGGCGCAACATACGTTGGTGCATTTAATTAAATCCAGGGCCAAAGTGATTTCATTCCGTCTGCGCTCTGAAAGCCGCTGACCCAATTTAGACTTCCGAGGCGGTGCTAACCGATTCTAAAAATGCTCGAAAGGCGGCGAGGGATGAAGACGGGCGGCGAAGAAAAACACAGGAAGGCGGACAGGCGGTTGTACAAAGAAAGATAACGCGCCTCGGTGCTTAACGAGTATCCTTCGTCGTGGTCGCATTATATTTCTTGGAAAAAAGAAGCGTCAGGATAAGCGTCGGTCACGGTTCTCAAAGAAATCGAACATTCGTAACGGGAGGAAGAAGAGCGATAGGATCTGTGTCCGATTTTTTA
Organism: Ampulex compressa; assembly: GCA_038496175.1. Lineage (NCBI taxonomy): Eukaryota > Metazoa > Arthropoda > Insecta > Hymenoptera > Ampulicidae > Ampulex > Ampulex compressa. The sequence goes on from JBCFXI010000528.1 coordinate 15,219, forward strand.
CTCAAAAAATACATTCCTGATTTTATTGCAATTTAAATGATACAACGTCGCGCTCATCGTGCTTTTAAAATGGATTCCTTCGTGAAATTCGAAACGCTACAGATATAGAAATTGGTCGTTGTCTTTATATATCTTTGTATATTTTAATTAATATATTTATATATCTTTATACATCTTTAATCAATAGCTAGTCTTTATATATCTTTGTATCTATAAATACTTTTTACTTATCGTCGCATTTCGATGTTAGTTTCGGCTTAATTCCATTTACTTCGCTCAGGTCGTTTTTCATTTGGAAGGCTCCAGTATTCCTCCATTCGTCATAGAAACGACGAAGGATACTTCAGGATCCAGTGCGCATTTTTTTCCCTTTTTCACGGAGAATTATAATCACGAGCCGTTTCACGGAATTTGTTAATGTAACTTGAAAGGCAATCGTTTATACGTCCGAGGAAGGGGGCGCGGCGCTGCGAAATGAAAAGGCGTCTGCTCGAGGAAAGATAAACCCTCTCCAAGTTTAACGATGGTTTACACGCCGATACACCTGCCCCGATCATTTATTTCGCGGTACGTTCCAGGGGGGCGGGGATGGCTAAGCTCGCGAGAGAAAAAAAAAATCGATTATTTGCCGGGGAGTATCGTACATTAGTTTGCCGGGCGTTGTCATCAATCAAGCACCGCCGATTTTCAATTACACCCTTCTATGGAGAATATAAACTCACGATGGATCATCGTCGAGCGACTGCCTCCTCGATGGAGCCTCGAATATGGCTCTGGAAGGAAAATTATACTACCCCCTTCCTCGATCTTATTTTGGGGAGGAGAATGCGGCGATTTTTGAAGGATCGAACGGAAGGAAAGTAACAAAGGGACGGGAGATTATTTATTAACGACGGTGAATTCTGGTATGGAATAAACTTTCATTACGTTACATAAGATATATCGTTCTAAACTGCTTAAGGATGCCCTTTAATTAATAACTACGGTGGACTTGAAACGTCCTATAACGATGATTTATCGTCGCGTATTACTTCTTGCTTCCTACTTTTCAATGCGTATCATACACGGAAACCTTTGCATTAAAACATGCGGGTGTACAGATTACTTTCGAGATAATTGCTGGCACTTTTTAATACAACGTTTGCTCTTTAAGAAACTACTCGAGCAACGTCGGCGATGCCGATGCACCCATTGTTAGATTCAAATCGTGCAGCCGAGCCGGTCGCGGGGTTACGTGGAAGCGAAACGTGCACCATTTACGCGCACCGGAGCCTCACTTCATTTCACGCTGCTGCACTCGCCCCAAGAGCCGCCTTACACCTTGGAATTTCCACGCGGCGCAAAAGTTCTTACCCCGGTGACTCCAAGGTGCGCCGCGCCTGGAAATCTCGAGCGGTTATCCTCCTTTCATAATTACACCTCCCCCGTGCAATTACACCCGTGCGCGGACCTTTTTATCCCCCCGGAAAATCGCTTCATCCCGGCGGCCATCCCGATGGAAATTTATCGCTGTAAATAATGAATTTAAAAGCTCGATTCCGTAACCAGAAATATGCGGATAAAACGATGCCAAACGAGTGGGTGGGACGAGGAGAAGGGGGCGGAGAAGGGGGAGGAGTAGGGGGCGCGGAAGGGGCGAGGAGGGGGGAGGGGAGGCATTGTTGCGAGAGAGGTATCGAACGTGTAACCGAAGAGCATGGAATTCTACGGTTTTGGCAGTTGCGTCAGCGTGAAATACGGAAAATTTATGAACAGCCCTCCCGATGTTAATTTACATTCGACCCAATGAACGAATCTGACAAAATGCATTCGCCCAATCCGCGGTTTGGGGCGCGCATTGGTATTCATCGCGATGGGCCGGTCGCGGAGAGGATTTTGTTTTTGGCCGCTTTGGAAAAAAAAAAAACGCGAGTCGATGGAGGAATCGATGCATCGCGGAGAGGGAGGTGAGAGCGGGAGGGGAGCGGGGAGGGGGGAGAGGCGAGATCGATCCTATTAAAGCACGCTTAATTTTACGTGCAATTTGGCAAACGCCCTGCTGAACCGGACAAGCCGATTGCGTTTCTGCGGATCAACCAGATGCGCGGTCGGAAATCCCGGCCGGTCGGGGGCAGGCAGAAATTTTAACCGATTTTTATCATCCGCGCTTTGTTGCGGCGTTGCATATTTCGATTATCCCTGGTTTAGTTGTACGCTGGCAGTAAATATGTACGTACATCGTATAATGCGGAAACGTATTATGTTATAATTATGTTGTTCGTGCTGCGCTATTCGTACATAATTTTGACCGGTGCGAACCAGGCTCGCGTAAACGTTAATGTTTACACGGTGTTCTACGAGAGCATGGCGTTCGTGTTTGAAATTGAGATATTTTTGATTTCGAAACGTGAATACGGATTTTGAATTATTCTGAAATCGAAGAATTCTCGAAGGAAAGATCGACGATGTATTTTTCTTTCAACGGAACCTCGATGTTATGCGGGAACATCGGTCTGATGGAAGAAGGGGGAATGTTACTTTTAGTCGAATATCAAATTTAACCAATCTGCGGCGTTAATAGAGGCCATCCTGTACCTAAATGCCAAATTCAACCAATCTACCGCGTTAATGGAAGGTCGCCCGTGACCAGCTATGAAATTCAACCAATCTACCGTGTTAATCGAAGGTTACCTACAGTCAGACACTACGGTCAGCCCCGTTAATCGAAAGCTGCTCCCGAATACGCACAATAGATTTTTCGCCTCGATCCAAGATTACCCGAGAAACGCATAATTATAAAAAATATTATCTCTTCGCTCATCCATAACTTACAAAATAAAAACCAAAAGATGTTACACGCTCGACAAAGTATTCACCAAGAAATCGAGCCACATACCCTTTCCTTCGACTAATCGATAAAACACAGCGAATCTTTCTATATATTATTAACATTTACAAGAAACCATGGGATTTCATCGCGACAAAATCTTGTCACAATATTAAAACAAAATTCTCCCCGAAGGCTTCGCTTTAAGGAAAAAAATAAATATTCCAAAATCGGTCCAGCGTGTATAATTAAAAATACAATGGTTATTTCATCATCGTCCTTGGCCATTATCCTCTACCCAGCCGTAGAATCTTCCCGGCCCAATTTGCGCAATGAATCTCAAATCACCCTGTACATTCCCCTTTAAACGCGACGATTCTCCAGTCTTTACGTTCCCGTAAACACGATCCTCCCGTTTGAATCTCGAACGTCGTTCATGGTTCGCGTCCTTATTCGTCCCCGCGCTATTTGTATTTTTCGAAGCGGGCCGCGTTTTCGGTTTCGAGGCCTGAATAGTCAAATCAGGGCACTGGCTGGGCCGAATTGGTATTCGCGGCGCGGAGCTTCGGCGGAAAAGAGGATTTACAAAGTTGGCCGGCACCGTTTCGCAGAATGGGAGTCGTTACGGACGATTCGTCGGGGCTCCGACGCGTCCTGGGTTAATTGCCGTCGGGCCGCGCATCATTATGCACGCTGCTCGTTATTTACAGTCCGCCCTCTCCTATGACACGATTGTAAGGATCGGGGTTTAGGATGGATTGAATATTTCCAGTTATCAACAATGCTGTACTTTAGACGATTCGAGTCTCAAGGCGCAACCTTCTCTGCAACCTCCATCGTGCTTTTCCACGCATTTCAGCTAAACACGCACGCACTAACTTACTCGCTCACTCGGCTACTCACTCGTTCATTCTCTCGCTCACTCACACAAGCACACACATCCGTCCAGCACTTACGCATCCAGTTGTCCATTCATACCACTCGTTTGTCGATAAGAATCCCATATTAAGGAGAACTTAAGAGCAATGGGAATTTTTTACCTTATACGAGAACCGAGTTAAGGAAATCCTAAGAATAATATACATTCCCGTGTTTTATCAAAACCGTATTCTCAAAGTACCGCGTCGTATAAGGGTTAATTATACTTCGATCGCGCCGAGAACGTGCTCGTCGGTGCGAAGCATCCCGAAATTATGATTGGAAAATGTCCGGATGCTCGAGCGTTGCCGATCGTAAATTCGATAGCGCGCTACGAATATCGGAAGTGGAAGGAGGGAAATTGACAGAGTCCAGCTTGAAACTAATTACACGTTCGAAAATGAGCGGAGTTAATGGGCGTGTAATGAAAGGCACTCGTCCAAAAGTCGTCTCGACTTTGGCGCTTTTGACCGTTCCCGATCGCTCGAGAGCACTCGAATTTAATCTTTGCGGTGTATCTCGTTTAGCCAAATTACTATTGATTCGAATAACCTGTTTTTACGAGACCAAACCATTCGCGCTCAAACCAATTCTCTTTCCAAACACTTCCCTTAGCCCCGTATTCGATCGAACCGCTTCCGTCTCTCGTACCGTACTCTTGCATCGATTATACTTCATCTTCGTTCATCAAGTCCACGCTTCGACGTTCGTCGTTTATAAATTCCCCGAAGAGAGCCAAGCGGCCCAATTATCGAATACATCGGATCCCAAAGCGGCAAGGAGGATAGCTCAAGAATCATCGAGGACGATCGGATTCGTTTCATCCCCTCGCCACGAATTATCCCCATACACGAACGATCATCGCAACGGCCGTCCATCGAGAGGCATCTTCGCGAACAACCGGAATCGCGGACACTCACGGAGCCATTCTCACGGACGAACTATCATAAATGTCCGTCAGCGCATCCTCATGCAGGAACCGTGACCACAGTGGACGTTTGACGAGGTATCTCCGCACACCCAGGAATACCGAGCTACAGTGGGCGACCTGTTCCCCTACACGGGCGCCCACTGTACCGCGCTACAATAAAGCTTTCCTGGCGCAGGAACAGCCGGCACTATAACGATCATCCAGCCTGTATAAACGTCCAGAGTGTTGGACGCACGGTGCACCGACCTGCGTAGGCTCCACGCTCGTGTTACGTCCGCGTAGCGATCCTCCATCGGGAAGGACAGCGAAGATTCGCGGAATTACACTCCCCTTACAAACGACTCCAAGGCCCTCGGTACCGATGATGCGAACAGCAACCGTGATCGAGAATCGATGCTCATCGGCCACGCACGAAGGATCGATCTGCCATGAGAGCTGCACGAAAACGTGTAAATCGTCGCTGGGATGGAGGTAAAATCGAACGATGGACGAGTTCATCGCTTCATCTCGAGTAGAAACGTATCGCGAACCGTAGAAGGATCATCGATTCGTCCTTCGATGCATCGACGGAGGTAAGGAGGGGACGAAGAAGTGGAGCGGACAGTCGCGAATGATCGTGACTCTGCGCTGGGAAACATCGGGAATCGGTCGAAATTCGCGATAAGTTCGTCAAGTGTCGTTGGTGCGTGCGAGAATTCGAGCATCGCCTCCTAATCCCTTCAGGATGGCGAGCTCGCGAAGTCGCGCGGCGAATACCTCGAGCTGGCGCATCTTCGTGCGCGCGCATATCGCCTGGGAATGCGAAAACGACTCACTTCGAAAAACCACCCAGCTTATATCGACGGGCTTTTAGGTAGCGTAAGGATAACGATCAATAATCAGTGTACTATTCTCGGGTGTAAATATGTACTTAAGAGCCGATTTAGTTGTTTAGTTGGCCTGGACAATATTTAACGACGACGATACAGCACGGCCGCTCCGTTACGATTCATTTTGTACGATACGCTATATATGTATATTTTGACCAACGGAACGAGGATTGATCGCGAAAGGCGCGAGGACTGGGGGAGGAGGTTAAAAGGTTGAGACGAAGAAGGAGGTGAAGAGTGAGAGAGAGGGAGGAGGAGAGAGACGAAGAGATTATATTGTACAACTGTTGGAGAAACGCGGGTATCGACGAGGAAATGGGCGATGTGGAAAATAAGTGATCGTCTTAGGCGTAAGTACGACGCCGTGTATCATAAGAGCTCTGGTAGTTTGATAAATCGAGTATAAATGAATTAAACGTAACCATTACCGGTATGCATAATACACGCCGTATCGCTGTAATACAACTTATTGTCATTGTAACGTTACCGCCTAGTCAGTGTAAAAACATTCGTCGCAACTACGTCACTGTCGTGCCCGATAAGCGGACGGAGGGGGAGAACTCTGAATTCTTCGCGTCTACGCCGACGGTTTTTCTGTTCGCCCGCGTATCAACCACTGAAACCGACGAGGACGAGCCAACCAGTGCCAGTGAAGAACCGATGGACGAGAGAGAGTGCTGATTTTCAAGTAGAATTCCCGATCCTCCTTGTTTCCCTCGAAGGAAAACCTTCGATGATTTATACTTCGTTCTTTGCTTACACGTGTTCCATATATCGGAGTGTATAGTATGCGTGTGGTTGATCGGATCGCTCATTCGAACACTCGCTTATCTCGATCGTATTATTATACGCATTCTACCCAAGTGCGCGCGCATCGGTTACTTATATATTTACAGACTGTACTCCTACTGGTTTGGACGATTCACTTGCGTAATATATTATTTACATCGGTATATACTTATGTTAGCGATAAGTTACGTTGTATTCGACCATCCGCTATTTACGTTGTCGACAGCGAAAGTCGGCCAGTGTGGCAGAGGAATCGCGTGCGTGAGATTTTGAGCGTCTCCGTTTAAAATTCACTATGGCAACTTTTTCTACTGCGTAAAAACCCTTCCGTGAGTGCTTCTCGATGGACATCGTCGTAACGAAAAGATCCGATTTGTCGATCGAAAAGTTGCAACGAACTTCGGGGGACACGATGTATATGTTCTCAGGCTGCGAGTAAATTTGAGCACCTTGCAGGCGCGTGTATCTCGTAACGAGCGGATTTCTCGGAGGCCTATAAGCGGCTGTAGAAAGGAAAGGGGTCAATAATATCCGACTGTTAATCCTGAATGCTCGCACGCAAGTTTCGCGTAACCGTTAATCATCGGTATTTACGTTCTCGTCGGCGAAATCTGTTGCATCCGGCGGAAGAATTACGCGGGTAAGATAAATCCGCTCTCCGCGCTGAAACAGCCGATGCGACTGATCCGCAGTTTCTTTTTTGAAAATTCCGGAAATTTATGACGTACCATTTTCTGAGATTTTCCATCGGCCAGCTGCGATGTAGAAATGTTCGTGCGTATCGATTTACCTTACCTTATCGTCAGGACCTTTTTTAAATTATATTTAAATTTCCCACTGCATATAAACAGATGGGTAATTATTTTGATTTATTTTAATAAATTATACGCTAAAATACACATATACAGTTTTTATTAATTTCAATTACCATAGGTATACGTTCACTTTTATGAGTAATCGTGCATCTTAAAAAAGGGTCAGGGAGAGAGAACAAAAAATATGTGTAAATAAATCAGTATAAACATCTACATCTCTACGGCGATAATAATGGAAAGTCGTAGAAAATACACCGTCATAAAGATTAGACGATTTTTCCGAGGAACGATCGACCATCGTTTTTAAACGATTCGGACCATGAAACAAAGAGACGAATGAACTCCGCCTGCGACACGAACCCATTCCAAAGACAGCTTCCATTTCGTCCACCGGGACGAGCTTATAATTGTGAATACGTACGTAAATCGATGAGAAGTGACGCGTGGAGGAAGGGGGAAAAAAAGACAGTGAGGTTGATTTCAGGAATTAAGGAACTCGATTGGCAAGATTGCGGGGCGAGGAGACGATGGTTAGTTTGTTCAATCACGGTGCTCTTCGTGGGATAAAGGAGGGAGGAGGGAGGGGCGAAGAAGAAGGGTGAGAATGGGAGAAAGAAGAGGAGGAAGCGGAGTGCGAGAGACAGGCGGGAAAGAGCAAAGTGAAACTACTCGGGTAGAGACGGGGCCGTGCGAGCGAGACTGGCCCTCGGTGCGAAACTTTCCTAAGGACTTTATGGACTCCGCTCGTAACTTCAACCGCTTGGATTTTTTCCAAGGCCATCCTCCTAGGCTGAAGATCGTTGCGCCTGAAAAGAAATCCATGGACGAAAGGGCTTTGTTTTTACGATGGCGTACAGACACAGAAAGAGAGATAGAGAGAGAGAGAGAGAGAGAGAGGTCTACGTCGCACCGTAGATTTGAGCCTGCAAAACCATCGCTCGAAACCGAGGGAATCGAGACTGGACTTTTGTAAAAAGATATCGAACCCCGTAAAAATAGGAAAGGTGCGCTGTTACAATTATCGCGTACGGCTTCAAGAGACTACGGAGTGAAAATGTCATTTGAGTTTTTGAGAAGTACGACATTAAGCGGAATGAAAACGAGCGAAAGGTTTATTATGGGTATGTGTGTTTCAGCGGTATATCCTTTATTAACTAAGTGCGAGATTATTCTTGGGTTTAAGTTTAATTTCATATCTTCGATATGCTTTAGACGCGATTCTATTTTGTATCTTATACTGTACCGTGACGATGCGATCGCGAAGGAGCTCGCATGTTTCCTCGCATCGTTTGTTAAACGATCGCAGACAATGCCGAGCGGCTAAAAAATATCATGGATGGAATTAGGAATTATTCGTGCGATTACTACGAATGTTGTGTTAGCGTTTGAAAAGCTCGTGATATCTCTAAAGGCGTTCGGATAAGCGAAATGGCGCTTCTCGTTGTTCGGATTGTCGGACGGTCTCGCTCCTAATTTTTTGTTGAAAGCACACAGGGAATTTTTTAAGAGCACCGCGCTTCGCCTCTGTAGGCGAAATACATACCGGAAAGTGTCCCCAATTTGTACCCTGGAAATCCTTCATCTCTATGCGGGGAACGGCTGCGAATGTTGTACAATAATTAAATACTGACGCACGCTGCGTGAGAAGCCAGGCATGGCGCTTCGAAGATACGAGGAATGTTTTTGAGAATCGCGCTTTAAACGACTCACTTTATCCGTTTCCATCCGCTTTGCAATGCGGTTGTTCGATATTATTTTCGATTACTCGGATATACACGTTGCAAAGCCAAATCAGTTCTTTCGTATCTTTTCTTTCGTTCGAACAACGCGATAACAAGATTAGCGATAAGAGAAATCACTTCGTCCCACTTTGTACTACGTCTATGACAAGACTATCGATCCCTCGGAACGAGGTTATCAAAAAACTGTAATGGCTCGAAGAAAAATGTGCTAATGGGTTTATGGCCCAGCATCGGAAATCACGCGAATCCAAACGAATCGGGGCGGAGTTTGAGCGCGTACTTTTTTTTCATCGAGAGCGCGAATCGATCGAGCGTGACGACAAAATCAATTAGAACTGGAATAAAGGCGTGCAATTAACACCCGCGTGAGCCGAACAAGTAGTTTCCACAGGCCGGCGATAATTATTGTCGTCACGCACGTCGATGCGAGAGGGCTTCGAGTATTTCTAATCCGATAGCCGCGAGATGCGAGTCGACTCGCCTCGAAAAGCCTGGACGTTGAGCGAGACGAGATAACTCGTCGCGCGAGGCGCACGGTCGCATTTGTACCAAGAGAAGAAGAAAAGACAGAAAGTAAATAACGCGCCTCTCACTGCCGCTACGAAAGCTGCGTATCGCACGAAATTTCAAGTGTGCGACGAACGATATTAAAGCGTAAACGGCTGATCGCCGCTGATTTCATATTGTTAACCCTCTATAGGCCGTTTTGACTTTAACACTAGAACTACCAAACCGGTCAAAATGACTGGTCAGTCCTTTTTTTAAAATATCATAGTACTTTATAAGGATGTCTTCTTTTAGATTCTCCATGATTTTCATGCAGTATTTGGATCATCATTTTGATTTACCGAAATTTCGTTTTACTGTCCCCTTTTTTTTAAAGATGAACTGGTGTTCTTTATATGCCCAGAAAGTGGCTGGTAGTTCTGGTGTTAAAATCGCCTACTAATCGTATTTCTTTACACGCGTCTCTACGCTCACCTCTTTCCTACTCGCAAAGGGATCAACAACGATTTGGATCATTAATCGCGTACTAATATATCGACGTCTCCCCGATCGATTCGATTTGTAACCTACGTACAGAGTTTTCCAAGTTGTCCAGGGATGGAGTCCATAGGAAGCGTCTGGTGGAAAAATTCGGCCTATAAAGGGCGTGAATGGGCGACAGCCTTTGGAAAGTAGGATCGAGCTCGCTCCTGGAATGCTATGGAACGGCGTAAAAACGCGGCTCGCCCTTGATACGCGCATTCCAGTTTCACGTCGGCGATTCGACAAGGCGGCAGTATCTCGAATGGCACCGATAAATCGGATAAAGAGCGGCGAGCATTGTGTTTTGACCGGTCGATCTGAGCGACAGAGGTTGAGAGAGAGGGAGAGAGATTGACGGAGGGAGCTTGAGAGAAAAAAGGTTGAAAGAGAAAGTTTGAGAGAGAGAAATAGGGAGTATGTGCGTGCGTGTAAATACCGTTGGATTAGCTCGATTATCCTCCAGCAGAGTATTTAACCCTTACAGATGTGTGTGCGTGGGAACAGTGTGCGTGAGAGAGCAGGCGAGGAGGTCGTTGTGAACTGTGGGCCGAAAGAGCGCGTAAATTGCGGGCTTCGGTTGGGGCGAAGGAGGCTAAGATCGTGATAAAATTCCCCGTTAATCGCACGGGATTATCGATCGAATATTGGTTAAGAGTGAAAGAGACCAGGATCGTGATAAAATTATTCGTTAATCACGAGGGATTACCGATTTGATATTGGTTAAGAGCGAAGGAGGCTGGGATCGTGATATAATTATTCGTTAATCGCGTGGGATTTCTAATTCAATATCGGCGAGGACGGAGTGGGGGGGGGGGGGGAGGACTCGCGATCGTGACGAAAGTATTCCTCGATTGCGAGGGAAGAAGGAGAATGCGAGCGTGATACGGCTATTTATTAAGGACGCGAGATTCATAATTCGATCGTGGTCGAAAGGGGGTGGACTAACATCGTGATAAGTTTACTCCTTAAGAGCGCGAAGTTTCCAGTACGAGCGAACAGTCCAGACTTTTGTACGTCGATTACATTCCAGCCTTTAACCTCGAATACCTTTTGCCACCCTTTCGTCCCTCGAACGTGATCACTTATGCGTATTGGTTTTATTTATCGAATACGCAAATACGCCTTCTCTCTCTCTCTCTCTCTCTCTCTCTCTCTTTCTTACGAACGATCGTGAGGTATAAAGTGCTATCCAAATTTTTTCTAAGAAGAGGCACCTGTTCCATTAAACTTTTATCCTTCCCGCGAACTCGATACTCCCAAGAATCAATCACGGCGATGTAATAATAACAAAGTTGGTCGAACACTTCGCATAATTCTTTGATACGACATCGTACCATCCATATCACGCACGAAAGTCAACCGTCATATGGTCCAACATTTACACTTTTAACGAGTCGGTCCACAGTACGCGCGGAAGTATAAAAGACCAAAGGGGTCGATGATTCGTAAGGAGACAGGGCGACGAGAAGGTGCGCGCTAGTAAGCGATAAAAGCGTCACTGTGCTAGGATTAAAATCATCATCCGTGGATCCGTCGTTTTTCCGTTGCTCGTCCCGATCGCTGCTTCGCGGGCGGCAAACATCGTCGGAATGACTTCTGTCCTTTCCATTCGGGCAAGTGCAAAAGCTCCGTCGATTTTAAGCGAGGGAATCGCGAGGACGAACGATATTCGACGAGAAAGCGCCCCTTCGCCTTATCAATGGCGCGCAACATTGACACACATAAACGAACACAACTACGTGGAATTGACTGCGTATACGTGTAACATACAATGGCAGCGCGTCTTGAGGACGATGCGAGGATGCAAAAGCGGAGTGTGGATAACGAGAAAATCGACGGGACTCTTGCGCTTCTCCCGATACATTCCTGATCCTTTACGTTTCGGCCACACCGTACCATTATGGATAGGCTAATATACTTACTAAGTGTTTCGTCTAGCCTACGATGTATATTGTACCTATAATCAGAAATAAACTATCGACCGCAAAACCTTTGTCCAAAAACGGATGAGCTATCGTCTCGATGAACGCACGATGTGCTACAGAAACGATGGATTTCCCTTTTTCTACGGACACACCAGTTGGCAGGGTAAGTACACGTACCTCCTTGGGATATTCTGAAATTGGCAATCGAATCTTTAGGTACCTGCGCTACTCATCGAAATGAGACCAATTCTTTTAACGAACGCGGAAACCGTTTTGAAATCAATAAAGCACTTTGGCTATACTCGAGGCACGCGTTGTAATTTCGTATTTCACAGTTGGACGACCGGAAACGAGATGAAGGCCCTCATTGAAATGTAAAACGAAAACCTGATTTTTTCATAGAAATCGTCCACGTCGTTATCAATACGCGTATCGAGCCTCGGATAAACATCGAAACGAATTAATAAATAATTCTTACAACCATAGATAAGTTTCTTTCCCCGTATTTTGAGATCCACTAATTTTTATAATCATAAGCACACTTGTATTCGCTTCAAGGAGCTTCGAGCATATAAAAATCTAAATATCGTTAGAATTTCCATAACATATTACTGCGACAGAATCCAACGAATCGAGTTGACATAATACGAGGCGGAGAGCCGCGGAGCCTATCATTTAATTATAAACGAAGGTGGAAGTTGAAGATCAAGCAAGGACGTCGCCGTTAATCGGCGGTTCAATTAAAACGAAGAGAGGCACCGGGGCTGATAATCGAGCGAGAGCTCGCGAGATGAGGGATAAAGGCCAGACACGCGACATACGAATTTGCATGGCCGATTCGTTATCTACACGTGTAATGCGACATCCCCTCTCCTTGATTACCCTCGGCAAACCTGCTCGCAATTAGACCACCCGCGGCTCGGACCTCGCAGATCTCCGCGATCGGCCATCCCCGCGCCTGCGAGTTCTACTAAACCTTTCAATTTGTCACGAGGGCGAAGATTTGCAGCGCCCTGGCGCATGCAACCTGTAGGAAACGGTGACCATATTTATCCGCGGATAAATCGCTTTGGAATTGCTCTCGAAGCCCGCGATGGATCGAACGATTTTCGTTGCACGACGGTAAGTGCGACCGCGGGCTGGAAATTCTATTCCTCGATGGGTACGAAACTCATTCCCCCCGCGCGTATATGTATAAAGGATAAATATCGCTGGCTTTGCAGCGCGCTGCGATGTAGAAGTCGACGATAATTCACCCTTCTCGAATTTAAACGGCGATACCGAATGTAGGAGATCGTGTAACTTTGAGTATTCCTCGCATAAGGGGATATATGAATAGTTTGATGCTACGAGGCACTTGGAAATATACGATTGTTTATTATCTTAACACTAGGATCTACCAGCCACTTTCTGGGGATATTTAGAACACCACGTACGTCTTTTAAAAACAGGGGAGAGTGAAAGGAAATTTTGGTAAATCAAAATGACGATCCAAATACTGCATGGAAATGATGGAAAATCTCAAAAGATACATGGTTATGAATTACTACGATTTTTTAAAGTAACGACAGTCATTTTGGCTGGCTTGATAGTTCTAGTGAGTCTGCAACGATATTGTTATTATCTCCTTTGACACCACTATCATTTCTCCCTACACCAAACGTAGCTTTCTAAATCCACGCCGATAATCGAGATTGACCTTACGAGTATAGCTGACTAATATATAATCCAATATAACATTAATCACTCCCATTATCAATTCCAACTCGATCGAATTTAAACAACGACAAAATACGCTCTCCCACGAGTATGAAGGACGCTCCAGCGGCGACGCTCAAAAAAACACGACGCAGGGGTATATGCTCCACGACTTTGATGCCGGATACGTCCTCGCTAACGACCAGGAATATTCCATCGATGAGTTCCCGCGGTTCCTCCCAAACGCACCGCTTCAAAGTCCTCCCGCTCGGGGAAGAAGATCGTCGTAATGAGCGAATTAAAAGTAACCTCGAGGCCAGATTCGCGCGGGGGAGGAAGTGTGCAAAAATCATAAGGCTCGAGGTTGGGCAGGGCCCATTGGGGAACGTGACGCGCGGTAAAGCGGCAAAGCGAAAGACGATATCGAAGGGGGGAGGAGGAGGAAGATTCGACGAGGGTTAGGAAGAGCACGGTGGTTATTCAGGTATCGGTAGGCGGCCGGATAAGAGGTGAGCCTGGCGCAGCGCGCGCTTTCTGTGGTATTGATTACAGCCTCCTATCCAGGTGCACAAGCAGGGTCAAATCTACCCCTCCTTCTCTCTCTCTTTCTCTCTCCCTCTCTCTCTCTCTCTATCTCCCTCTCTCCCTCTCGCCACGTCTCCCTCTAGCTCTCCACCACCACCGCCTCTCGCTGCCCCTCCGCCCTCCGTGGATGCTGGCATCCCTGCGCCTCCTACCCGACCGTTCCATTTCCACCCTCTTTTTCTCCTTCTCACCCTCTCGTCCCCCCCCCCAGGAGCGCCCCCTTCTCCGCCGCGCTCTCTCGCGCTTTCAGCCTTCGCACCTGTGCGTGCAACCTGAGGGTGGAAGGAATTACGGTTAAGGGTGAAGCCGAACTACTGGATCGTGCTTTAATGCTAGGGATGGGGAAAAGATTAGAGCGTGGAAGGGGATTTTTGGATGATTCTCGAAATTTCGAAGGTCGTCGTTGTTTGAGATTACTCGTCGTTCTTCCTTTTGCATGTTTTCCTAGGATGATGGGTAGCGGGAGGTAAGGGGAAAATCGAAGGGGTGGGTCGAACTTTAATTTGGACAGTGATTTGTTCTTAATGGAGATGGAGATGGGAAAGACATTAACGAAGATTGTTTGATTCGAGAAGAGGATAATAGAGATTGTTTGTTAATATTTTTAGTGAGTATCACGCTCTTCGGCGTTACGAGAACAACAAAATTTGTATTCATCAAGATTTCTTGTTTTTTGAATTTTTTGAATTTTTTGAATATAAATCACCTCACTTGTGACCGATCTCGCATAACGCAATTTTTTGTTCCACGAAATTTGTTAAAAGCTAATTACCGCGTTATAAGATAGCAACGCGTATCTATCCTTAGCGCAGTATTATCTTTGCACCGTATGAAAATAGTCGGAATGAGGGGTCACGTTTTATCCCCCAGAACTGAATTAAACATTGTCCGTGTCAACATTCAGTTTCGCTCGTTGCTGTACCGCCGCGTTTCCATATGATCTTTTATGCTCGCGTATGTTTACGCACACGCCTGCACCGCGTACCGTGGATCTTTCGACCCGAGCACGTGTGTCCCCGTTTTTACGATGACCCTTGGCCCCACCTGTACGAGCGAAAATAGAGCAGGCCGCTAATAAATGCGTTATTACGGATTTCTATCGTACATCCGAGTCACCCTTCGCACGAATCGTGACATTGAACTATGAGGATATAGTGGACGAGATATAAAGGCCTGATATCGTTACTTATGAATATCCTACTCCCATGGAGTTCCTTATTTACGATGCCCGGCGATGTGAGGCGGAAAGAAAGTAATAATACGTTGGGAAAAATAAATCGCCGAATCCTGAGTATAATAATTTTATTTTATTCCCGTTGCAATACACGAACGAACCAGTCGTCTCGTTCCCGTATCGCTCTCGGCATCACCTGAATTTCTCTCGCATCGATCGTTACCTGCAGCTCGGTGTACCGAAGCCTCTGCCCAGGGCAGATCCTGCAGCCGCTGTTAACGATAAACTTTGTTCGATGACACTCTGTTGGACAAAAAAAAAGATATACCGTTTTTGGTGTACACGGATATAATAAAATGATTGAAATCACGGTGGTGTCAAGTTGGTCTGA
Source organism: Ampulex compressa (assembly GCA_038496175.1). NCBI lineage: Eukaryota > Metazoa > Arthropoda > Insecta > Hymenoptera > Ampulicidae > Ampulex > Ampulex compressa. The sequence goes on from JBCFXI010000528.1 coordinate 30,891, forward strand.
AATTGATTAAGAAATGTTTATGATGCCCATTCTAAGAAATTATATCGACTTTCCATATTCACAATATATATATACATATTTGTTAGTTATTATTATAACGAGCAAATTATGATGTTAGATTTTAACGATCTAGATAAAAGGGATGTATGGATATTAATATAAAATTGTTAATACCGTTATTATTGTTCATTGCTGTTTACTCTTTTATTACCAATACGATTTTCTTCCTTATCAAACTCTAATGTTTCGCATTTTGCTGGTAAAAAAAATGACATAATTCACGAATTATCGATGTCGCTCTTTTAAACCGTGCTTACTAAAAGGAGATCAATCGTTAGTTAACGTGACCCGCAAATTGGAATCGTACCAATTTCACCATTTATTCTATACAGAACGTCTGCTAATGGGAGCGTATGCAGATATTGGATCTTTCAATCACCGTCCGGCGTACACAAAATGTACAATTACGTATTGCCAGTTTGACTAGCCATTTTCGTTCAATCTCCGCCAACAAAAGTGTTGGAATTAATTTTGGAAAATTTGATTTTCCACGGTAAAGCAAACAAAGGGAATATATTGATATATATATACATACGTAGATACATATATACATATATATATATATATATATATGTCCATATGTATATATGTATACACGCAAATAGATATATGACGATGCCCGACAAAAAGCCTGCCTCCGGGCCATTAATCTGTATAATGTAACAACAATCCGTGCTCAATACCCTGGTAAAATTTAATATTCCATTGCAAATCAAGCGCTGTGCACACCGTCCGTTTATAAACGGAAAACTGTATATCGCCGACGTAATGCAATATCGGGATTTGAATGGTTGCTCAAGATCGGTCCATGAATTTCCATTTTTCCGCCATTGTTCCGGGGCTCTAAATCAGGACCGAAGCATTATTACAAATGCTCGCTCCGACTATTGCACAGTTCATACATTATGACTCGATCGTGCATAATAAATAACGAGCCTTTATGGCGTCCATCAGAAAGCATTCGCGGTTCGCTATTAAAAACCATACCGCGCGACAATCATAAAGGACAATTCCCGAAATCGTACAATTATACTACATTGTAAGGGACATAAACTGAATTTGGGACGCGAGAAATCTGTATCTCTCCTCTCCGGTTCGAAAACAGATTTATATTCACGACCAACCGCCGATACCTTTATCCCCCTTAGATTATTACGCGCCATATTTCTCGTGGAAATTAATGGCCGGTATAAACCGGCAAAAATGATTTATCCAGTGAGATGAGAACGTGATATATGAATACTTTTCGATATTACGGAGCACTTGCAAATATATGATTATTTGATATTTTCAAGTTTTCCCGATGACGTCAGATCCTCAACGATGTCGTTACACTGCCATATGCCACGGATATTTTCGCCCAAAGCGCCCGTAGCTTTCACCTAAATTTACCATATTGCACACATTGGGCATATTTCGCGGTAAAATCAAGGGCCACTTGTTTGAACTGGCAAAAAAGATTTATCCTGTGAGATAGTGAAGCGTTGAAGCAGCTCAAAGCACGTAAGAAGGCTAATGTATCCTCGATACGCGATCAGCCAAGGGGGCGTGTGCTTTAAACGAGGATTTTAAGCCCTGAGAAAATGCCGAAGGAGTCGCAAATAATCGATATCGTCATTTATACCGAAGAAACGGTTAGAGTGCCCCTGGGTTCTATTTTTCGCATTACGGAAAGCCCTCATCCGACGTGGGGCCGGGTCATAAAAGAAAACGTGAGGTGAGCTTGAACGTCGTTAATAATACATGGCATTCCCAAAAACCGAACTGACGCTATGGTCTGTCTACTCGCAGATGTGTGCCACGAGCACCGAATGATCGGTATTGAATACGCGCCTGGCATCTCGAACTAATACGTAAAAGATTCTCCGGTTTGACCACGACGCGGTCTGTCTTTGAAATTCGAGCTTGCATAAAGAGGACCGCATGAAAAATTACGAATAAAAAGTTTACGTAAATTAAATATCTCTGAATATTTCTAAAGTTACCAAAGTGTCGCTGCTGCAGCGCTTTCAATTCTGCATCTTTGAAAATGTACTCGACAGGATTTTCGTACTACTTACGGAATTTTGAAAAACATGCTGAAAACACGGTTTTTGAATCGAATTTCAAAAAGACGGTTTTCGAGCAAAAACGTATTCACGGTTCGGTTATGTAAAATCCGTGCGATACTAACTGATTTTCTCAGTGGCTATAAACATTATTAAAAAAAATCATCGAACGTCATGATTAAAGTAAAAGTCCTGATAACTCGAAGAATTACCATTGCATTACTCAATACGCAATATTCTTTAATCCGTACTGTAAGCGGAACATATCTCTGGCGTTATGCCGCAGTATTTCCGAAACAGCCTGCACCGACAATGTTATTAATTTAATCGTCACAGTACTTTGCTCGGCCGAATCCCGCTTAACTCCCGTGGCAAAGCTCTTCGCTTAAAACGGACGCACGCGAAGAGCTTGAGCGCGATCCCTTAATTCGTGCCTTTGAAACGGTCCGGCTTCGAGCGTATAATTGGACGAAACACTTTTAAGCGATCCACTCGAACAAAACGGCGCACAAAACGAGGATGGAGCCGGAGGACGAGTCGGGAATCGAACTCGCGAGACGGGGGAGAAGGCTTTACCCTTTTCTCGCTTAAATTTGTCATCGACAAAATCTGCACGCCGGATTCCGCCCTCCGAAATTTCAACTCTTCAGCCTGCAAACGTCGAACTCCGGCTGAAATTTTATTTCCAGGCGCCAACGTATTTACGGCACTGCCAATAAAGCTGTGCCAAATTCGAACGAGCGCTTCTACCTGCCGGTACTTTAATCCTTGCGCATCTCCAAACGTCAATCTGCTCGAGAGCCTCGACGTTGTATTGTACTTCGCACGACGATCGAAACTCGAATGCGTTTTATTACGACTCCGCCGACCGAGAGTGCCAATGACAGTGACATATTTATTCACGATATATTCACCTGTGCTGCTTACGATTATTGGCAATGTCGGTGGAGTAAGGTCATACCCGCGAAATTCGAACGGATTTAAACGATGGATAAACGATGTTTATTGCGTCTAGGAGCAAAGCAAGTTGACCGTTTTACTCCTCGACCGAATAAATATCATTTACTGATCTGTGCGACGAGAGGAGTATTACGAAAATCCTTAAGTCTAGATTTAAAGAATATGATACTTATTTTAGGTTATAGTGAAATTTTATGATTAAATTGTAGGAGAATGTGATGAACACGGTTAAGCGCGACTAGTCAAAATATATTCTTCGCTTATAATACAATAATATAAGATCATTGGAAATGTCTTTGAATTATATAGGTTTCATTTTTATACGCTTTAACATAAATTGCCAAGTGTTTAACCTTAAGGAAGCGAAATTGTCGAAGAAGATCCTTCGAAGCTTCATATCCCACTTATCTATACTCGATCCGACGTTAAGCGTATGAATTATTGAGAAGTACAAAACTGCGCAACGCAGCCATTCCTTTCCACGTTACTCCACGTTTTGGTGAAATATTATCGCGCTTCTCGTAGATCCAAACCGAGAGAGCGCCTGGTTAGCCGGTACGAAAAAAAGGGAGGAAAAGAGCAATAACCGTGTTCCGAATTTAATTCTCCCGCGGAACATATTTGTGAAGTATCCATGGTATTTGCTCGTGCGTCCCGGAAAGAGTTTAATACAACTAATATCAATAATGCGCTGTACCGTTCCAAGCAAGCAATAACCGGTATTATTATAATCGCGTAATACGTCGGTTTAATATAATCCATGTCGATGCAGCTTCTAATTTCTCGATTTCGCAATGCACCGCGCAATTCGTAATTTACGAAGCGTCAATAGTCGATTGATTCGATCGTTCGCATAGTAATTAAGAATATTCATTTATACGCGTGTACATTCGATGCGTAGTCCGTGTTAAACAATAATCACGCGTTTAAGGGAGGAAGACGGATCGGTGAAACGAAGGTGAAAAGAGAGAGAGGGAAAAAGAGGGGCGGAAAGGCACGATTCGAAATACAACTCGCTTTCGCTTATACCGGTAAATGAGACAAGAGGAATTGCAGACAAGATAGATCGATTGACGTCAAAGTGTATATAAGACGAGTAAAAACTTAATTGTACGGCATTTCTCGAAGAACTCGGCTCCCTAATAAAAAGCACTCCGCCCTTTCCCTCGCGGAAACGTGGCACAAAGGACGGATGTTTGTTACGTTGATTTTACGGAAAAGGCTCGGAATAAATCATCGAGTTTATGCTTCGGCTCGATTCTAACTCGTTTCTTTGAGTACGGAGGGAATATAATCAGCGGTTCCCCCTAACGAATCGCGATTTCTCCTCTCGTTATCGACGATACCGTCCTCTCTTTGAGCAGCGTGCCCGATATCGATATCTAAGAATGCGTATCGTAATTTTCCGTGAAATCAAAGCTACGGATTTCTGTGTGCGCGCGAGGGGCCAACGAGAATTACAAAACATTCTTCCTCTCTCGCGCGCGTTTCTCGCTTATAAACCCGTGTACGCATCACCGCTTTTCACCTTTCGCCCCGTGCTCTCCAATCTGGCCGCGCCTTAGGTAATAGCATCGCATTACGTAAAAAAGGATCCTTTTATCTCGCAGATGCATCGTAGAGAAGGGTAGCATGTATTATCGCACTTTCTGCGGTGAAAGCGGTTTTCTTCGCTCTATACACACCGCCGAAGCTCCTCCGTCTCGATTGTGACGTCGACTAAAATGTAAAATCGATGGTACTTTATCAGGAATCGTGCTTTTTAGTTTTCTTTCTTTACGAGAGGAAGATCGGGTTTTCCGGATTTGACGGAAGCACCGAGGTCATTTTTTTTGTATACCCTTCGTATATAAATTGTGCAACGATACTCAAAGAGAATTAAGGGTTACGATCAGGTGCATAGCGGGAAATTTTCAAATTTCACGCGCGAAAGCTCTTTATCAAAACCAGTCGTTCGACGCGTGATCGAAGAAATCAAAGAAGAAGATGAAAGTGTTGTTGTTCTAAATTATTTTAGCATTCTATTCAAATAATTTAATTACTTTTATATTTTCTTTTTAAAGATACAAAATGTATAAATGAATTTACTTGTACTCGTTATAATCTTTTCTCTCGTAAAAATCTTAAACATCGCAATCCTACTGATCAAGTATCGAAAAAGCATAGCTTATTCGACGATAATTTCGAGCACCTACGATCAATATTTTTACTGCCATTCGTTGTATACGCAACTCGCCACTTTTTTCCCCTCGCATCCCTACCCTCTCCAATCCGACGGCCCCTTAGGTAATGGCACCGCATCATCCTGAGTGATTTTATACACCCCCAGCACCGCCACGTCAATGCCTCCGATAAATTAATAGCTCTGGATAGAAAAAGGATGAGGAGAAGGTAAAAATAACGGCAGAGCGGAGAGCACAATGGGGCGAGCATCGGCTTCGACTTCCTCCGCCTCGTGCTGGGACCACCTTGCCAACTCATATTGCGAAGGAGAGCTGCCGCAGCCGTCGTGGGAAATTCCGCCATTCACGTTGCCCGCGCATTTTGTCAGACGGACGAATGACGATACATCCGCGAAACTCGTCTTAACTCGCGAGACATTTTTCAGCGCGACTCGCTGATTATCCCACGTTCGATTTTTGTTTTCTTATTTTTTTTTTCGCGAGAGTTAGTAATTTATTTGCAGGATGTTATTCACCGGACGATGATCCTTCGAAATTTTTAATTGTCGATTGTCACATGTGTACTTATTATTACGGACAAATGGAGTATATCGTTTATTATGGCGAGAGTTGGTTGTTCGTTTGTACGAAGTTATTTGAGAGAAGTTAATATTTAACTTACCCGATATTTGCTGGTGCATGATGATAAGTAACTTTGATTTCTTAGTAGAACCTTCGGATTTAACTCGATTTGCACCTCAACGCCAGATGAATTAATGAATAAACGAAAAGGAGAATCGATGCGCATTGCGGATGGGCGGCCGAATATGGACGCTTGTGGCATTTTCTGTTTTATAATCTATCACGCGAAAAGCTGCACCGATCGAAATCAAAATCTCGGCACGATATTGGAAACTTGCCATCAAACGGGATATTATACGCTGGGTTGCTAATTGCTTCCTATACCGTTGTAGCTGCTGAAGGTCCCAAAGTCGATTGATGGCCTGGCAGATGGATAATTAATAACTCCTGGATCAAATTAACACGTCAAACGTGATCGTTAGCTTAAGTAGTATAAATCCCCGATATAGTCGCCTGAATTATTTTCATAATGAGCTACAGCGCCGATAAATTAAATAAACATAATCGTGCATTGCCCCTCTTTTGTAATAATATATACGTAATTGTTCCTAAATTAAAAGCTCATCGCTCATATTAGAAGATAATTATCGAGCTTTGTATCATCAATTCTCAAACGCACGTTACTATAGAAGAGATCGATTTAAAACTTATTGCGACAAATGATGAATATCGAGTGTCTTAAACGAGCTAACATCGTGCCATCTTAAGTTCCTAACACGATTAAACATTTTGTAGGGTAAAAAAAATCTCCATCAAACATCAAAGTATTCATCCTTTTCGTACTTTGCATAAGCAACATCAGAAAAAGGGCTACCAGATCTCCAAGTACATACCTAAACGTTAGAATCAACTGGCAGAAAACCACGAAACATCGGTCTCAGTCGTTCGCGCTTAAAAGAAAACAGAAGCTTATTTCCAGCGCGAATGTTTGGCAACACATGGAGAACAAGAAGACGAATCGCGGGAGGCAAAGGAGGAGGGGGGACAAGACGAGAGAGTACGCACAGTGGATTTCGAGGTATTGTATATTTTACGCGGTTAGTTTCAAGTGAAGCTGGCTAAGCTGAACCCTGACCTATACCGCCTAAGCTTCAAAGTTCGTTTCGCTGGGTGTGCTACCGGTTGAAATATTCACTACCACCCTCGTTCCATCCAACCCTCCAGCCTCCCACTCGGCGCTCAGCCTCTACCCATCCTCCATCATCCCCAGCATCCTCTCTATGCTCTTGCAGGTATATATACAGGGTGATAGAAAAGAGAGTTTATGACTTATGGGATAAATACTATTCTTCGAACGATTTACAAGATCGGAATATAATAATTATATACACTTAACGCAATCATTTTCTATCCTTGTTTATTGGGACTCGTTTATTTATTCGGCGAGTATTGTGTGTTTAAAAAATTTGCGAACTCTGTTTTTTCAGCACCCTTTATACGTATCCGCCTATGCACGCAACCGTGCCGATATATCGATGTTACTAATTCTGCTGGTCGTACGATGAAAAAAAAAGAGGAAGAGGCAGCGTACGCGTGTATGTACATATGTGCTCGAAAAAAGAGAGAGAGAGAGGGAGGGACAGGTAAAAGCGCTTGGAAGGATATGGTTGCTCGAACGACGAATAAAGAATTCCAAACCGAGGTTCAAAAATAATTATCGATAACGCGGGCAGTACATATATTGTCAGTTTGTATGCAAAGTGTAAATCTCGAATTATGCTCGAAGATAATTTATGGACTTTGTGGGGAAATCTAATGGCAGGCCATTATAGAGTTTGGTTGAGAAGCACAATTTGGATTTGAACGAAGAGCTTCGGGCATCGAGTTGACGACAAATGTCTCGCGACGAATAACGAATTTCAAAACGAGAGTAAAGACAAAACCTTAAACATTGCAAAAGACTTGAGACACGAAAAAAGCTATAAATGAAAAATTTGAGAGAACAATTACACTTGGGTCTATAGCGTCACCAATTATGGGATGAAGAAAGCAGACTTGAACAAAAGTAAAATCCTTATCCTCCCGAGGAAATCGTCGAATAAACTTCGAAATTACGACTGAGTTAAAAAGAAAACTCCGCGATAAGAGCGATCGTAGAATACCAACGTCATGAAAATGGATCGTGGCGTCAGTATTTGAATAACTTTACACAATCTCGCATGACCTTGGCACATAACCGCCGACGTAAACCCGGGACAGAAAAACATACGAGAAGATGGAGGAGCTAATAAAGCAAGCGTGTCCCCGGGACACGCAATCAGTTTCTTTATCTCCGTTTTTTCGCCATCGGCCGATCGATCTTCCAACCGATAATCCCGTACAATTTCGGCCGAACACCGTGGGGATACTTGACACAACGCAACACTGCGCGCGTCAAAAGTGAAATTCGTTCGAACTGCTCGGGGAAATACAATATTTAACTCCCAACGATCCGCCGAAATTCGTTTAGCGCGTTAAGCGCCACGCTGGTCGACAGCGGCCGATGAGAGGAAATTAAAAATAATAATATTTTAATTGTTTAAACGTCACCGCATAACCATATCTGCAGCTAATATTCCATTCCAAAAAGTGTCAAGAACGATCAGCGATTCTTCTCTCACTCTACATCTTGATTCTTCATTCGATCTCGTGTATCGACATTTTGCGTCGCACGATAATAACTTTGGCCACTGATTTGTAACTCAAATAATAAGGTAGTTGCCAAATTACGAAATAAATGAAATCAATATTATACAACTTGTAAAGTTTAAGACGTCGAATTAAACCGTATCAAGTGAAACGACGTGGAAAAAAATAGAACACTGGATTCAAAGTTTTTTGAATTAACCGGATTCAAAGAAATTGTCCTATTTTCTCTAAAACAATTTTTCAGCACCCCGAGCAAGACTCTCGTAATTTTTCCCGACATCGAACGCGTTAACGCGATCCCGACGCTGGGCTGACGAAACAAGGAGCGCGAAACGGGTCAACGAAGGGGGATAGAAAAAAAAAGGGGGGAGGTCGAAGGAAAAGCGGGGGACGCGAGCGAGGATTAAAGAGTGCAGCAGAAAGAGGATAATCCGGGAGAGCGTTATCGGCAGTACCTATTCATGAATATGTAACTCGGGGCCGACGGATTTCCTCATCGTTTTAAATATATGTTACCGAACGTGTAAACGCGGCCGCGCAGCTCCGACGGCTTGGAATCTTCGGCTCTTACGGGATTAAACTATACGAGCTGGCGCGTAAAAATAAATAGAAAAGGCAAGCGCGTGACGGGAGTTCGAGAACGAATGTGCATCTTCGTTGCGTACACATTGAGAGAATATCCTTTAGAGAATTACACGAGTTACCTGTCGGACAACGATTCCGGGCTATTTCAAAGATTTAGCCCGACCATTGGAAAATTATCCGATCCTTCTTTCAGGTCGAACGAGCTTGAATGGAGGTTGAGAAGAGCGATCGAATTAATACGAGCCGAATTATTGATCAAAGAAGAATGGTACTTTGTACAAAAACTATCAAACTCGTCGAGATTAATCGTTCACGATATTCTTTACGAATCGCTCATATTTATAACGTTATACTCGAAGCAATATTTGGGACACTTTTCGTTATAGGTGTATGATTATATGGATCGAAAAATCTCCACGTGACGAAATATCCAACCTCGTAATTTCTTGGAAGGATACGACCAAACTTCAAGATTTACTTCGAAGATGTATTCGCGCCTAACGACCTTCGTTCGTACGATGGAACATTATGGATGGAGTCAAAACTCACGTCTGAACTGCAGCTCTTGCGCCTTGTAATTACAGGCGCGGGCCAGTGGCGATTAAGTGCGTCGGTGCAATATCATCATCGAGCACCTCGTTGCGATATTGATGCTAGCGCGAGAACATCAATTTGTTTGAATTACCCTCTAGATACCCGCACGCGAGGCCGATCGATTATACGGCCGAGAAGCGGTAAGAAAGCTTCCTGTCTAAGGCCTCCTTCGCTTAAAGCTAAGTTTCCACGCATTTCGATTACTCTCCGTGAGATCGATCGAGGTACATAGACCCACCGAAATAAGTGGAGTCACGAGGTTATATCGAATTCTCATATCCTTACGTCAATCATTTCATTTCCTATAATCGAAAATCCATCGATACTTCCCGTGTCGCACTTCCTCGATAAGCAACGTCGCTTATCGTTCATTTTTTATCGTTAAATCAGTCACTTATCGTTAAATTAAATCATCGATAACTCGCAAGCAAGCCCGGCGCAATACCAGACATAACCGGACGACGTTTATCGGCTATGTCGCTCCTCTTATCGCATGCAAAACATAATCGAAGGATCGTACGGTCGGGTCGGGAGCCAAGTTGCAGGAATCATCGAAAAGCCCACTCCAGCGAGCGTCAGTATCGAAAGGGTTAAACGTCATTACGAGTATTCGAGCGCGTCATTGCGCCAAGTTCCGGTTCCACCGCAGACGCGACCAGCGGCCAGATCACCGACGACGTGTTCTGTCTTTGCGGTCCAGTTCGATATGTCGTCGTGCACCGTACGCCCTTGCGATTGACAGACGACCGCAGCACCGTCCCCGCAATCACTAAATGCAAAACCGATGGGGTTCCCCTCCATTCGGCAAAACTACCTATTCCGCCGCTTTCCGGGCTAATCCGTTTTGCCGCGTAAATTACACTCGACTCGACTGTGCCGAGCAATAGAGCGCTTGGAAAGGGGGCCTCGATGAAAGGTCACTCGATCACCGGAACAATGTGTTTTTCGTATACGCGATAAAGCAATGTGTTTGCCGCAAATATTTGTATTCGAAATTGGTATCCAATTTTTGTATTATCGGAGGATCGTTGGCAGTCGCGATGGCTGGTTAATCGTGTTTGACGTTTGGCAAGGAATTGTGGAGAATGTCAATGACCTCGCGATACTACATGTACGCTAGTTTATGGGGACTTCGAGTTTTTGGAGAATGTAAATGACCAGTAGCCTCGTGATACTATATGTACGCTGGTTTATGGGGACTTTCATTTCTTGGGTACTCCTTGGGATTTGGTTGTACACGAATGGAGAACGTTTTGATCTAGATGTAAAAAACGCTGAATACGTGGAATATTAGAGTATTGTACGGGCTATTCGAACGTAAGTACGGCGATAAAGTCTATCGGGATCTATTAGAAGGCGATATTCCAGACGCGACACGCTAAAGCGACGGCCACCAGTCGACGGACCGAATTTTTCTCCGACATTCTGCGACCGAGAGTTAAGTTGACACGGTGAATAGGGGCTCGGATTTTCCTCCGGAAAAATCCCCGGTTTACATTTCGCCCGTCATCTTTTTGGAGACACGAGTCTCCTCGCTCCACGCGTACGCTCCAAAGCCGATGGCTCGGAATCCGACTTAAGCTGCAGATTCCAGAATTAGCATAGACGTCGATGCTGGGGATTAAATAAACAAACTGGTCGAAAATTCACGCGTGTCTTTGCATAAACTTCCGTGTAACGTCGCGAAGCCCCCGCTGAGCCCCGGGAATGCCGTTAATTAATTGCCAGCCAACAGCGGCCCAACGGATTGATTATACCCGTGATTAATCGACGTAATAAATTTAGATTTTAATTTGATGTAATCCCCGTGATGGATATAAATATAATAACCGCGCGGCGCGGTTATTCGCGCGATGCGCCGTGAAATTTTTAATCAGTCATTATAACGATATCACCCGCTTCGTCCGGGTATATTATCTTCCCGATGGCACCCTTTGCGCGGCAAATCGCGGAGGGCTGGATAATAAGGGATGTATCGTTGATAAGAAGATCGACTCGATTTTACGCGAACCCAGGAGTGTATCTTCTCGAGTTAAAGGTAATAAAAGTGTTTCACGAAAATTGGAGAAATTCTTCTAATCCGTGAAATACCTTTGATCGTTATTCGAAATTGATTCGTAATCGATTGTTCACACTCTCTTCGATCGTCAAGACCAACATTGTGATCTTAGTCTTATAATTTTAAATCGATCTCCGACCATGAGTGTTATTTACTTAACCAACCGCAAGTAGGTAATAAAAAAGGGAAATACCTCGTAAGATGATCATCGTAATTCCGGTTCTCATGGCTCGCGCGATAAAAGAACAAGGCGAGACTCAAAAGCTACCCACCTTTATTCCCTTCGCCATTTCTGCCTATGCTGCTTTGCCCCCTCCCTCATTATCGTCGCACGCACTCTCCACTCTCTGAGCTCGCCCCTATTCTTACAAAGTACTTTCTTACGAAGTACCCATTCTTATAGAGACACTCGTATCCCACAGCCCCACCGTTCTCACGATAAATACTTGCGAGCAACAACAGGATACTTGTGAGAGGCGTCGATCCTCGCCAAAAATGTTATTACGAGTTGACGTATCGGGGCAGAGAGTTTGCTCGCGTCATCGGTGGAGAATTTAAAGCGTGCCTAGGGTAAATGTGTGGAGCGTCTTCTCGGGTCAAAAGACCCGTCGACGGCCTCGTAGACGTCGCGAAAGTTCTTCTGGGACGGAAGGAAACGAGCGGCCGAGAGATGAATCCAAAGTCGACCCTGAAGAGGAACCGGCCTCGAGGGGCACTCCTGGAATATTTGACAACGTGCTTCCCCAGACGATAGTCGGCGAGAGAGAAAGCACACGGCCACGGGCTTTTGTGCACGCGTCTACCTGCATTCGTGCGTGATATTTACTCTGCTTTACTCTGCGCAATTCGCTGTAACTCTTACGGGTTTGCGGATAACACCGAAGGATCTTAAGGGTGCGAGTCTGCTCATTGGTTTATCGCGTTAATGAAAGTCGATGCCGCGGTCCTGACGAGCAAAATGAACATTTTGTGAAAAGCTGTGAAGAAACGATGCGATAAACCGATTAGGACGTATTCAAACGAATCGTGTCAAAAGTCACGTTAAAATCTGTATTTAGTGTTTATGAGCGGGGATATTCGATACCGAATGAGGCGTCAAAGGCCGTCGGAACGAGTATCCTTTTTCTTTTGCTCGATAAAATTGACTCGTAACGGATTATGCCGAGGGAGTTTAGCGACGGGCAAAAGGGGGTACGTTGCGTTTTATCGCCACGCCGTAAAATCGGCGAAGTTTGAAACACGAGCTACTTCCTGAGTTATATTTCACGCAGAAAAATAATAAGCCGGCAAAACTCCTCCCCTTGAAGCAACGTATTTTCAGATTAATAAAGCCAATTGATTTATCCGCGGTCTGGCTTACGTGCCCCACTACGCTCTTCCCGTGACAAAATATTAAATTCACTTCCAGAATGACTTCGTACATAGAATGCTAATACAAGTTAGGGCTGCATTGTATTATGATAAGAATAAAAAAAAATTAGGACTGGAATAATGCAACGATCTTTTCTAATATTATTCTTAAGATGAAGAATAAGATATTTCATTCAGCTTATGAATTCCTATATCGCATAACGCAAAATCCAGAGCTTATCAAATCCAACCTTGAATGAATAAATTTTTACGAATGTCCAGCTTCGTAATCTCACGTGGAGGAAAATCCTAAAATTCGTTAATCGCGGAAATAGTTTGATGCGTGGAATCTTACAGGAGCTATATCGAGTTGACATGAAAATTTTGGAAAAGGCAGGACCTCAAGTTCCAAGTTATGCAACGACTGTTCTCGATGGCATCCAGAGAACCGGGAATAAAAATGCTCGGTATGCATGCAAATACCCGTGACTTCCAAAACAGAGGATCGATGCCGGGCGTACAACAAAGCGGGTCAATCGCGAATGGAGCACTCCTGCAAAGTTTCGCAATATTCTTTCCATGGGAATAATAGTTTTCAAGTCGAGCTCGAAGCCGTGCTAGGACAAGAGCCACGATAATAGAACCGTGATGTACCTCCATTCTAACGAGGCATTATCTTGCCGGACGCCGAATGCATTTACTGCGCCAATCTGCTGTCATTAACGCGCGATAAGCGTGCTGCTAATAGTCAAAACACGGAATAACTTGACCCGTTTACGATGCTCGAAATTGCGCAGCATCCATCGCCGGAATTAGGCAAATTTTCCGCTTTAATGTAAAACGCTTTAATCGCATATCGAAAGTAACGTGCTTTACTATATATTATCGTTGCAACAAGTTTCGGATACTACATTCATTATAATAACGAAATCAACCACAACATGCATTGTTTCCGTCGATTTAATATTCTTACAATGCAATAAGCACGCCGCTAATAACCAACGAGCAAAATAACTCGAGTTACGAGGTTTGAAGTTCTGTAGCGCGCGGACCGAAATGGGGCGAATTTAACGGTACAATGTAAAACGATCGAATTACGCACCGAAAGCAACGTGTCTTACTATAAACGCAATATTATCGTTGCCTCGACGCTGAGATATTAAACGCATTATAAGGACAAAATCAACCTCGAACCGCACCGAGGAATATGTATAATATTTACTAAACACATTACCTAATGATTACGGAATATTCCCCGCTTCCAATACAGGTAGAAATTCACGAGATGTAACGTCACTTTGAAATATTCATTTTGGTAATTTTTTCTGGAATACAGAATATTTTTTTTATGGATTTTGGATCGATACTTGGCCGACGGTATTTTAAGTAAGCACTGCGTGACAAGAGCTGCGTAATTATTCCATCGCAAGCTACAGTTCCCGCTATTCGATAAAAGTATCATCGAGTTTTGTGCGTAAAACTCGATGAATATCTGAACGATTAAATGTCTTTCGTAACCCGTGAGTTTGTATAAAACAATTTGTCGTCGATCTCGTTAACGCGATTGTATAATGATATCACTCGACAAAAGCTCTCCAGTCTTCTGACGAACGACGAGAATTTCTCATCGATCGCTCTCATTAGGACAATAATTTTACCCAAGCTTCGTTCACAATCCAGATCAAGACCTTATACCAAAGTCAGACTCCTTCCTTATCAATGTGCCCCAAAAGAGCTGACAATGGACAAAGCAAGAAGAACGGAATACGGCGTCGTACATACGACGAGTTCCGGTAAGTCGTTCCACTTCAAACGTCCTCCGCTCTTCAGCTACGAGCTGGAATAGTTCCTTGGCAAGCCTCGGTCGAAATATATTACCCCACGCTCCCTTGTATTCCGTCTCGAAAATTCGAGGGGGTTGATAACGAGGATTAACATTGACAGCTGTATCTCGAGGGAAGTGGAGAATGCGCATGGAGCACTCGGCAGGCGCACAGTCATTCAGGATGCTAAAATCCTGGTTAAAATTCCCCAGTACAAAATGCGGTTTGATAAATTTCTATTTACCCCTTATTAAAGTCGGATAATCGAAGAGTTATGAAAATTGTATATACATGGCTATGTTCATGTAATTTCGTACAAATATAAAAAAAAAACCTGCAGGCACGAATAGGCGAGATTAAAATTCTGTTGGAAGAAAGAAAGGGTTAATTATAGAATAAGTTTGAATTTAATTTTTGTAAGAGGGATTTGACTCAAGGCAGTGGCTTGGAGGATTAATGCGGGCATCTAGAGTTTTTGTACCATAAATGTATTTTATTATACGATAACTCAAACAGCCCACACACATATATAGACACACACTTTGACGCTTTCGAAGGTCTACGAAACTCGAAATTCCTGCGCGCTTCGTATACATTTTCGTATCACGGATCACACGGTCGCCCACCTCTAAAAGTGCATTATTCTTAGCATAGATTATTTCTATCCTATACTTAGGACGCTTCCTATTCTTCCTCCTACCATTTTAATGCTCCCTAATGATCCTTTTAAACATATTTCTTAAATACCAACGAATAATACGTATAGATATAACGTAAAAAAGGTTAACTTCGAAGACAGCTCAGCGTCAGAAGTGGCGTATATCGAGGCCATATTGCGAGCCGTTTTGTTCCGCGTCGGTCTTACGGTCTTACGGTTAAAACGACGAGGTCGGTGTACCAACTTCGAAAGTGACTTACCCGAATTTACATTTGTCCCGCGGTGAAGCCGACGTAAGAGGCACGACGCCCTTATCTATCCGAACTTGTCGGCAACCGGCATGCAGCGTCCTAAACAATTCCTGTCGGCATTAGTGCGCTCGCATTTAAACTTGCGCGGACACTTGCACGGAGTTGATGCTTCGGCTTCTCGATGAAAGCGAGATCCCGCGCCGCGGCTTGCTTTATTTCAACGAGAAACCCGCTGGTTCGATCGAATTAATGGCTACGCGAAACCGGTACGCGTCGAGAATCATAGCGAAGCAGAGAGAGGAAATGGAAATGCACGAGGATCTCTACAAAGCTTGTGCGTTAAATAAACGGATTTTTGCATAAGATTCTTTAACATTTTGCGAGCTGAGTTGGATACGATTTAGAACGGTTGTTCGTATATTTTCTTGTCTAAATGAGAAGCGGTATATATTAGGTGTTTGGATGATAATTTAGTTTTTATGTAATAGCAATGTAAATTCGCAACTCGTGTAATAAATTCGCAACCGTGTAATTTTAATTAGAAAAATTTGGACCAAAAAGTAAGTGAAATTTAGTTTAAAAAGTAACAAAAAACACTGGCCAAGATAAAATCCGCGCTTTTTTGCGCAAACGAATTCTCCATAAACGCTGATTTTTTCACCCTGAAACGTCGCGGCCCGCCAAGAGTTATCCTTCGAAAACATTTCGATGCAAATGCTTTGTTGTTGCACTGCATGCATCTGAGCCGGGCGTCAGTACGGAATCGTAAAATCCTCGGGACCTTCTGCACCATTCATTTGGGCAACGGCGTCTCGCGAGCCACCTACGCGGCTCGGGCCAATTTGGAGATTGGTGGCCATTGGAATTGGAAATGAAATTTGGTAGACGTACGAACAGAGACTACCAGGCGATAACACGTAACATTGGTAAAACGAGGGAGCCATTGTGCACGGGCAGAGCCGTCGTTTCGGTGGGTCCGCTGATTTATGTTTAAAGTCGCCCGAACACCAACAAATTTGGCGAAGTCATTAAGGCGGGAGCGGAAGAGATTACCGGTTCTGTTATAATACCGGCGTTCTCGATAACACCGTTATCTTCCATTAAATTCGAAGCAGATGCAATGCTCGCGAGAAATATTTGCAAGGAGAATAATATTGGCACGCTGAGTCGAGCGGCGAAAAATCACCGATACGAGTTATAAAATATACGTTGATGGTTTGGAACCTGGCTTAAACAGTCGATCATAGATAAAATGGCCTTAGCGATCGATTCCCAAGTAGATAAAAAAAAAATTTTTTTTTTAATTATTCATATAGCTGATTTCATGTCGAAGATGAGAAATAACGAATGGAATTTTTTGAGGATGATCAAAAACATGTTTGGTAAAAATAAAGTTTGGCAGCTCTGCAGGAAGAAATTTTCTTTTCGATTTATCGAGAGATCCTTCTTCTTCCTTACCTGGAAAGGAATAGGAAATGTAAGAACGACTTTACGTTTCACGTCGGTATCGTGTTTTTTTATGTTCTTTAGTCATAATCATAAGGTCCGAATGGGTCTCCGAACAAGCTATCGTTATGCTACCGGAAAGAGACAAACTCGTAAAGATCTCGACGTATCCGTAGTATAAAAGAAAAATACGAAGTATACCATCTTACGTATATTCACTGATCTTATCTCGTACGTTGATAAATTATTTTAATCGTTCATAAATTATTTATCATCGTATGTTAATAAATTCATATTTTAAAACGCATAACCTTTACATCGAATTAACCCCATCCAATTTTTCCCTCGACGATTATCGCTCACGGTACACATCGATTACTCTCGCTTTTCCTTAATTCATTTTTCCCAAGCACACCGCGGAGAGTCCCGTGGAGCCATCAAAAACATCTCGCGACCCAAATCCAGTAGCAGGGGTCGGAAAGCCCGGGCTAGCAGGTACCGAAGTTTAATCAGAGTAAAGTGTGCGGCGAAGAATCGTCAACTTCCAGTATTTCGCCATGATTTATCTTGGCGGTAATAAAAAGCCTTGCCGCACGCCCTGGCCGTACTTGGTATATGATGCATAGTGTTAATAACGTCCATCCTCTCCTTCATCCTCGCGTGTGCAATCTCCCCTGCAGCCCGCCCTGCCTCCCCCTTTCACCCTCCCCCGACGTTTCACCCCCTAACAGTTTCTCTTACTATGTATTTTCCCTCCCCCGCCCAACCGTCTGCCACATCGCCGTGTGTCTCCCACCCACGTTTCTATTTTCGTAGCCCGCCTTTCTTGCTTGCTTTTTCGCTTTACCACCCGCCGCGCTCCTCCACGGTTCCTCCTCCCGTGTCACGGCGAGCAGAGCGCGGATACAAGGGGTACTCGCGTTGGACTTTTAATATGCATCGTTTCGACGATTATTCGCGCAACGGGCCGCGGATCGTTGCTCGTTTTTACGCCCCTTCCGCCAGTCGTTGACCGTTACAGCGCGATTGCATCGACCCGTTGTACAAACTGCATCGACGAGACTCGAAACGTACCGCGAGAGATTGAGTTCTAATCAACATTGGAACTGTGGGACAAGTTGCGGAGGTGTTTAAGTATGGTACACGGGGGAAAGGTGGATAGCTCGATATGATGATCTAGTAATGAAATTGTGGAAAATCTGAGAACCTGCGTAGTTATAAAGATGTCATTTTTGTAAGAAATGACTCGTCGATGATTTTGACTATTTTGATAGTTCTATATATAGGTTATATATACGACATTCTGGTGCTGGTATAGTGTGCGCTCCATCCTCGTGATTCTGCTATAGTGTCGCGCGTTGTGTACCCAGTGTATTGTTACGATTCTGGTAAAGGGTAAATCACTTCGGTGGGAATGCAAATCCGGTGACGAGAAATTCATCTTGGGAACAATAGCGCATACGTATGATAGATATTATTAGTGGTGGTGCGCGCACCGTGCCAGCTCTGATATTATTCTAAATTTCGTGGAGCGTGGGAGAATAAAAATGAAGAAGCCAGCATTAATATACGATGAACTTAAACTTTACAAACGCTACACGCGGAAGACGAGAAATAAAATGAACACGATGAAAAAACATAATTCACCGTTAATTCATACGATGATGGAAAATCGATCATCCCTAGCGAGCGTACGAAGAATTCGTCATCGCAAAAAAGACGAGTAACCAAAAAGCATCTTCGCAACAACCAGTCGAGCTATGTCGAAAACCAAAAATCCCCTTTCATCGTCCTTTCGCCAGAGACTCGCGTCCCGGAGCTCCGATGGAATTAGAGATGAATGCCTCGCGGTTCTCACAAACATCGACATCGAGTGTTTCGCCGAAGGCAGGAACGATGCGAAAGTTGGCTATCGGCGTAGGAACGTCGAATCGAGGAGCAACGAGCGTGGAAAGCGCGCCCTTTCGCGCGCGGGCTACGTACGCGAGGCGCACAATAGAATATTCCGTTGATACCGGGCGATATCTCCGCCGTGGCCAGGAGATGTCTGCAATAACAACGTGGACATTTATAGTCCTAAACAACGGCAGATGCTATCGCGCTCTCTCTCTCTCTCTCTCTCTCTCTCTCTCTTTCTCTCCCTCTCTCTCTTTCTCTCTCTCCCGCGCCTGTTGCGCGGCTACTCCATTAGAACTCCGCGCTTGGGTTTTGTGCGCGGCACTGTGCATTGTGCGGGCCTACGCGCGTATAATCTTAACACTTTACATTGCCGGACAGGGAATATTCCCCGTGGAGAATACGCGAAATGCTTCGTGTCGCTGTCCACGATAAAACCTTCGTTACGTTTGTCTATATATGTATTTACAATACACGTTCGTGGACACCTTGCCCCCTTGCTAGTGGTACTTAAGAATCTCGTATTTTTCTTGGACCATCCGAATACGATATTCTCCACTTGGTGTGGGGCATCATTTTTAAAGGATTATGGATTATGAGTTAAAATTGATATTAGGTTGAATCGATGAAGCTTAGTGTGTGGCAATCAAATGAATGTTAAGAAAAAAGGTGTTGAGGAAAATTGACCACGAGGCGACTGGACTGGGAGTCGTTTATTATGTTTATAATATATTGGAAAGTACATTTTTTTGTTTTTCTAAACGGTGTCTATTTCATTATTAACACTGATAACTAATCTCTCTAAGGAGAGTAAGTGATTATTTTATAAGACGATCGAGTCACTTTCGAATTTAAGTTCGAGTCGAGAAAATACATTGACACTGAGTGGCGAAGCGTGGCGTTAAGTACAGTGGGTTTATAAAAGCATCGTTTAGGACGCACCTACGGATAACAAAGAATAGTAAATTTACGTACCGATTACTGCGGAAGAATATCCGCATGCCCGGGGCATTTATCTATGGTTTCTTCCTGTGCGCATTGCGACAAGCCGGCGATGCAAATATCCCCTGAATGCTGTACACATTATTTGTACGGATTATACGAGCTAAGCCCGAGGAGATGATATAGCAGTGTACTTAACATCTTCAAACTTTAAAGGGGTTCTTGCATTAATCGCGGTACCTTAGACCGAGACATCTGCTCCTTTGATGTGCATATGAAATTACGGCACGAAGTT
Source organism: Ampulex compressa (assembly GCA_038496175.1). NCBI lineage: Eukaryota > Metazoa > Arthropoda > Insecta > Hymenoptera > Ampulicidae > Ampulex > Ampulex compressa. The sequence goes on from JBCFXI010000528.1 coordinate 51,290, forward strand.
ATAATAGCCCGCACAGTTTTAACGGAACAGAGGAGGAGAGTTCATCGACCGCTTCGAGGGTCGACAATCGTCGTGATAATGTCCTCGTGTCAGAAACTTGGGCCGTGGCCTAAGCCCTTCTCAAACGGGCTTCGTTACGTTTAGGGCTGGCATTATTATTGACGATATCGTTCTACCGTCTAATTGCTAAAACATGCGTTGAATAGGCTCGCGACTAGCAAGACAAATTTGTTAACCGCACGAAGAGAAACTTGTAAAGCTCTAACGTTTCCGTGCAGGAAACTTGATGGTCTGAATTCTGCTACTAATTACGTCTGCAATAGTAATTGTTATTTACGCCATCATTGTACCGGGTAATTGGTCAAATGCGCAGCGAGCATAATGAAGAATGATAGAGGTAGTTCATTCTCGGTGCTAAAAATCGATCTTTGGACTTATGTCTTTATCTTGAAAGCTAAAATTTAAAAAGAGAAAATCTTGTGTATATATAAATGCGAAACTGTAATTTGTTTCGTGTATTTTCTCAAAACCGTAAATATAGAATTATAGGAATACCATCGATGAAGAAAATTCGTCCACCCTTTGGTAATTACTTAACCGATTAATGTCTTTATGCAAAAAATTTAATTTTCTGATTTCTTTATAAAATACGTATCAATGCGAAACGAGTTTATTGGTGTCTCCAAAAGACGATAATCAAAGTAACGATACTGTGTTAAAAATTGATTAGACCTTAATAGATCTTAATAGATATATTAAATGTATAAGAATCTTACGTTTAGCGAATGCTTCGATTATTATTTGAAATTTCGTTCGCGTAGTTCCTATGAATAGTCGATCATCGCGTAGTAGGCTAGGGAGAAAGATCGTCAAAAATGACAAATCAAGAAATTGCATTTCTTTGAAGTTGGCTACATTGTAGCAGACATGGCGGCATGCGCTTCTTCCTTCACGCAAGTCTCCGATGGTTGAACTTCACAACGTCAAAACGTGGTAAAGTTCGGCAAAATGCAGGTTCCACCGATTTTTATAGAACTACCTCTGGATGATCAGGTAAAAATTACTATTGAATTTTCGTAAGAGCCGATTTTTTCGAATATCCCCTCGGAATTTGCGTATCGTTAGCAATGTTTCCTTCATCATGATACAATCTTGTAGGCTTTGGGGTTACCTTAGACTTAATTTCAACTATCAGAACCGAATATAATATAAAATGTTGTAAAACCTTGTAATGCTTGTAATGCAAAATGCTTGTAAAACCTAACCAATAGTCATTCGTTGTGGAAAAATAAAATCATTTTCATCGATACAATTTAGACATTGTGCTTTGATATTGTTAACTCTGCTTGTACGTTAGGCACAAGAGCTAAGGGTGTATTTCAAGAACCTGGGCGCAGAAATAAGCGAAGAAAAGTCTCCGAAAGGTATCGAGGATGATTTGCACAAGATCATTGGAGTTTGCGAAGCTTGCTTCAAGGAAGGGAACGAGACTGAGATTGAGACGGTCTTGAACGATATTGTTTCCATTATGATACTGGTGAGCCCTGTATTCTTATTAAAAAAAAATGTTATCTCTCTTGAAATAATTATTATATTTATGAAATGTTTTAAACATATTATATAACTTTGTAAACCTTTAAATATTTATCATTGTTTTAGATACCCACAGAGCGTGCAGAAAATTTAATTCTCGCATTTTGCGAAAAGCTTACAAAAGCACCAGGGTATAAGCTTGGTTTAGTGTGTCTAAAAGCGTAAGTTTTTCTAATAAAGAATTAATGAATGATATATGATGTAACTAACCCAAGTCGTTTATAGGCTATGGTTGTTATTCCAATCTCTTTGCGACGATTCACCAATGAGATATCACGTGTATTATCACTTAGTCCAAATCGCACGTAACGTGGACCAAGTAAAGGCAGTCTACGGTGGGATCGAGCAGTTGAAACAGCAGTTTGCATCATTTCCACCTTCCAATGAACAAATGCAAAAGCTACTTCGCCTATTACACGAAGTTCTTTTGAGTTGTAAACAGGGGTAGCTAAATTTTTATAAACGATATCTTACACGCCATTTATAAATTAATTTACAAATTAATATTAAAATTGTATTGAATTTCAATCTTTGTCAATTGCTATATAGGGAACAGGCTGCAGCTGTAATGGTAGAATTGCTGGGAACATATACGGCAGAAAATGCATCTGCAGCTAGGGAAGATGCACAGCGTTGTATCTTGGCTGCATTAGCCGATCCAAATACATTCCTTCTGGATCCATTGTTGGCCCTAAAACCTGTAAGGTTCTTAGAAGGAGAACTTATCCATGATTTATTGCTCGTATTTGTACAGGACAAATTGCCCGCATATTTACACTTTTACCAGCATCACAAGGAATTTGTGGAACACCAACTAGGTACGTAAACTCCTTAATATAAATTATAATTTAGTTCATAACACGCTAATCATTATTTCTATCTCTCAGGATTAAACCACGAGCAAAATATGAAGAAAATGAGATTATTGACATTCATGCAATTGGCGGAAACAAATCCAGAGATGTCGTTTGATACTATACAGGAGGAACTGCAGATTAATGAAGACGAAGTTGAAAATTTCATCATTGATGGTAAATGGATTTCATTTCAATTTATTTTTTTATTTTAACTATCAACTTTATATTATCCCTGGACGAATCTTAAACTAATTTGTTATATTGCATATATATAGAAATTGAACTTCGACAGGGTATATAAACAGGATCAGTACTGGCTTAGTAAAACATATTTTTACTAAGTTATCAAAGAATCCGACATATATATCATTGAAAAACAATGTATTAGGCATTCACCATGAAAATTTGAACAAAAATCTTTTTGTTGCAGTACTGAAGACCAAGCTTGTAAGAGCGCGTATGGACCAATCTGGCCGCAAAATACTTATTTCGAGTACCATGCACAGAACATTCAACCGCCCACAGTGGATGCAATTGCGCGAATTGCTTCTGTCATGGAAAGGCAACCTGTCCGCAGTTCAGGATGCGATGAAAACCGTAGCCGCCGCACAAATGGAACTTGCCACGAAGAATAAAGCTCCCGTGACTCACTGACGATATTAAAACACCATACACACGAAGGTTGTACATTCTTGTGTATGTGAAAAGTAAATGAAACCGCAAAAACTTGAGGAAACATCATCGGTGCCCAATTTTGTCACCTTACATTCTGTGAGATTCTACAAGAACAGATTAACTGGCTAGTGCAGTATTATGATTGCATTAAATGCAGGGGAAATATCGAAAGCGAGTGAAGAATTTATATATACATCGATTCACAGGATGAAATTGCCATTATAAAATACAATATATATTTCACTCTAAAAACGGTTCGATAAACTTAATCATCGCAGAGATCTGTCCAAGTACATTCGATTAACATCTTATAAAAAGATCTTTTATTACGTGCATATGTTATTACATTTTCTTACAATAGTATTATCTTTCTATCCTTCTCATTTGACGAATGTCACGAGGCGTAATAAAAAACCGATAAATTGCGCAAATAATGTTAACTGTGACATTGTACAGCTAAAATTATTACACGTTGCCATCGATGTTACTTATATACATCTTGACGCAGTTTTACAGTTATCAAAAATATTAACATTTCTTTCATAAACTCATGTACACCAAAGTGTTATTGTACATACGTTTATACGAAATACAATTAAACCTTTTACAGCTACCGATACAAGGCTAAAAGCATATATCAATATGTATATCAGGTATCATAAAACATTTGTTAATGCACGTTTGTAATAAAAGTAATATATTCGGTGTACGAGTAATAAAAAAAAAAAGACGGATATTCACGCTAATTCGATAGTATGTAGATTTTATTTTTATCAGTCAACTTTATCATATACGATTTACCGCTTTCCCGAGTTTCCATCATACAAGCATTTTTTTGTACATATATTCTCATCAGCAAAACATACCATATATAATTTCACTACTGTGTATTACATCATCACAAAAGCCTTTTTTTTGTACTAACTTCATATTTCACCTCTAATATATAATTTGCTTCTGATCACACAATATTTTTACTTACTATAAGAACTATTCTCAAAAATTCTATCCCTACGTATTAGTGAAGAAAGTAACGTGGGTAATATGATAACAAATTTTAATTATAAAGCTTATAGTCATTTCAAACACTTACAATAAAATGTCTGCGATATATAGACTGCCCATTTGTTTTGTATTGAAAATTACACATGATTATGTATCACTAAGAGTATAACTTGCGCGCAAAAGCATGATACCAAATCTTTTTAAGCGTTACATATATACTGCTATTCGACTTTTCCTATATAAGTCGAAGTAACTATTGTCAATCAGATGTAAAAGCTATAAGTAGAAAATGTAATATCGTTATTTATGGTAAATGTACTATCAGAAATGATAAGTTGATACCACGCTACCATTTTGATGTTACTTTACTTTCATTTTTAAATGTGGAACAAAGAACAAACAATATAACAATGGAATTGCAAATTTGATACTCATATGTCACAAAAAGAACAGTGCTTAACGAGCGAGAAATTATGCTGCATCGCCTAAACACTAAACGGAATTAATGGCCACGAAAATTTTCTAATGCATTCGAGGAAATATCCTCCCTAAAATGATTCAATATGTAAACAGTCTTTCTATTAATAATCTTACGTAAACGATACAAAGTTTTGTTATTTCATTATTTTTATAGCTTGTATATATTTAAAAGATACTATATTACTTGATACTGCATGAGTTCGTAGAACTTTCGAGCGTTTCAAAATGTATCTTGCCACAAAAAGTAATGAGTAGAGATTTCAGATGAGAGTATAACGATTTATGCGGGACAGATGAGTATTTTTAACTATACTTAATGGTAATACTAATAGTAATGATAATAGTACACTATAAAAATTATGACTATCATACTAAACACTTGATTCTTGCTTAACAAGAGATAGCTGTATTAAAAACTTTCAATTTACTCTTTAACATACGATTATACTACACAAAGTATCATTTGGACATGGCATCACAATTACCATCTGACTCTGCTGCTTTAATATTCACAAACCTTTGAATTTCATTAACAGATATGATATAGAATCAGCAATAAAGATTTTAAGGAGTTTCAAGTAGGATATCTCTTGCAAATGTCAATAGACACTTTTTTCATTTAGTATTACAATAAACATAAAGGGCCGCAATCTGAAAATGTACTGTCGACCTTCTGCCAAATATTCTATGCTCCCACGGATTTAATTCGTATGTGTTTTGTATTTATGCAAATTGATCTGCTGTAATATCTCCTAAAAAAACAAACGATGAATAACAGAGATGTTCACACTGATTATATCTTAAACTCATACTTACGTTTGTCACTATGACCAAGTCAGATTTGGGTAGAAAATCGAGGACGTGGTAGGTCTCCAAATACTGTATCGCCATGAACACTTTTAGCAAGTGCCTTAATAGAGGCTCTTATGTTGTGTGGATCGCGTGGGTCTCGTGACAACTGAAATTGTGTATTAATTATTTAGTGTACAAGAGTTGTTGGAACATTTGATCAGGAAGAATCTAAATTGCAAGGGATTGGAACGAATAATTTCCTAGCCAGTTAAGAAGAGCCACGATACCTGATCTTCATCTTGATCTTGAATGGTCTGACGTACAAATGCAGGGAAAGCCGGTACACTAACAGGTAATGATTTAGCTAATGTTGGATGTCCACCTCTTTGCCCTCTATGCATATGGATCCCTTCATCCTGTCCCGAGTCTATTATGGAAATATATTTTGGTACAACGGCAGGGAAGGATATAATATAGTCAGCGCAATTTCAAATGACAATATAAATATGGTTTCGCCTTCAAGTAATTATGTATAATAAAATTGATAATAAAATTAAATTATTGACCATCAGTGTCGGATCCTTCTTCCGAGGATGGTAGCTGCTCGGTCATAAGATTATCCTCCATTCCCTCCAAAGGAAATAGTGCCTCTGCATCCAAACTAGTTGGTTCTTTAGTGTAAACGTACAATGGGTCCTTCTTCTCCAAGCTTCCATTCTACAAAATATGGGCTCATTAATATTTTATACTAAAGAACTAATGTGATGTACACTTTACGCACAATGTGTAAATTAGGAGAATGTCTGGTCGAAGTATCATGCTTAACATGGGATTCGGTAACGACTTTCACATCGCTCGATACCACTTGTGCTTTAGTATTCAACGAATTGGTCACTGAGGTAGTTAGGTTATTTTTAATATTATCAGGTGTTGTAGGAGGAGTTTCTATGTTATTTGTTATCCTATTTGTCTCTTCTCCTTTACAAATCAATCTGTGGAACAAAAAATTTTATCACTGCTTCACTGAATATTATATTAACCAATAAAAATACGATAATATTCATTAAAAATACTGTACCTTGTTAGTACCCTATGTTCATTGTGTGCCCGTTCACGAAACTGTTCCAGTAATTGATATTGTTCTGCCGTAAAAGCTCGTATTTTTTCTTCCACTTCAGCAGCTTGACGCTGGACAGCTTCTTCGAGCTGCTGTTGAAGGCCTCCCAAAGCTACTTGTACAGTATTAGGCAATTGAGATACTGAATAAATCAAACGAAGGGTAGTATCAGAATTCTTGTATTACAGTACAATAACGTCGTTAATTTCCATCACGCGGTAATAGTCGTTATGATTATCACATTTACCTGAAAATTTGGTAGGTTGTTGAAGATAATCAAGATCATCCAAAGTACTATGATCAATAATTATTCTAAATACCGCGCTGTAATCCAAACTGGACTTTAACTTATCTATTTCTTCAGTCGAAGTCTACAATAGAAAATGTGCAGGCAAAATAAAATAATTGTTATGATACAACGACAAATGCATCAAAGTCGTAATGTTTTTTATAAACAATCATAAGGCCAATAGAAGATTATAATATTCATAAGAAATTATATACAAAAGTAGATCCTTTACAGAAGCAAACTCGATAAACAACCATTGCCAATTATACTATGCATATTGTCAACATTATATTGGACATTTTAAAAAGAAACATATTACCAATATTACGTAAGAATATTGTGCAACTTATAACTCGGAAACAATCTTATACTTACAACGAGATTAACGTTAATAAGAACTAAAGCAGCACCATATTCCCTATGTACGGCATGCGTATACATTGAGCAATTATAACAGCGATGAACGACCCAAGATCCAACATTTCTTATTTCCACCAGGCCCGGTTGCTCTTTGGTGATGCCCTCCAATTCCGACACCGTTGCCAGCTTCTGATCTCAGGAAATTACAAATCGATCATTATTATTCACCGGTTTAATACATAATTTTAGGGAAAAAGAATTTCTCCAATTTGAAAACGACATGCTGATTACAAAATTCGTTCACGATAGATGGTACCGAAAATTTGCGATCATGCAAAAAGTACATAATTCGAATTAAACGTTACCTCCCGAAAGAAAGCATCGGCCTGCTCTTGGGCTGTCAGCTCGATATCATCGATGTTGACTTTTTGTAGTTCAGTGCCCCTCGATTTGATGGAAACGTTCACGCATTTGCAGATGATATGCATCTTATACGTCGGACGAGTTTACGTTCCACGGAGAAATTTGAAAGAGCGGCGCACCGTAGTACAATTTCAAGGCCCATGCACGTTAAACTACCCGGTAAAAACACCTCGCTTTCGTCGTGCCGGACGATGCTTTTTCCCTTCCAAGCGATTATCCCAATTTCTCTGTAGGTGAATTATCACGATGCTAGTACATGGCTGTTCGAACGAGCAACGGGGTGTCTCATTAACTACGAGACAATCGCAAAAAATACTCTCTCCTCCAAGAACGATGTTCGATACGGGATACGAATCGCTCGTGCGAATGATAAACCGTACGACACTGAACTCTATCGACTGTCGCCGTCGTCGTGTTCGTCCAGTAGCTCAGCTCTCGATCGGCACCCACTCGAGGAGTGTTACTCGAGAGAAAAAGAATAAACAAAACGCTGGCCGTGAATCGGGACGATATTTCGATCCTTGTTTACCAGCGCGTTTGTAACCGACAACAATGTCAGCACCTTTTCAATATCCCCCTGAATTTCGATGGACGAACGATTTATTATGGATACACTCTCCGTTAGAGTATGTGAATAGTGTTCCCTATTTACTCCTTTCTTTAGCATACGCGTTATTTTAGAACCGACTTCGCGTATAACGATGGGGTGCGCACGTTAGACAATGCTCACGCTGCTGATTAATTACTAATTTCACCAAGAGGTAACGTAAGTATTTACAAATAATACGGAAAATCCTCGGGGGCCACTAAAAATAAACACTGATTTATAGATACGTACGGGTGCGTACGTGATCGTAGCAGACAAAAACATACTTGCTAGTCAATTGAACAACTGTACAACGTATGACACTACGCGACGTTGAACTACAGATTCGATCGGACTAGTAGGACGAAGAAGGTTGTTATTTAAATATGTTTACTTTATAATCTTTCGGTTATAGTGGCGATAATGATAGAAAAAAATTAATATACGTATCCGTGTAATACTAAACAAGGAAATATACTTTATTTTATACACATTTTGCTATGTTTAAACATTAAACCATGCATATCTGTACATAACTTGCTTCGTCCTTATTAATAAATGCTTATTAATTAAATTTGATGCACGGAATGCGTGGAATACAATAAACAATTTGTGGAATATTGATCTAATAAATTATACCCTATGTACATAACAAGGTAATCGATGTACATGCCACTGTACATACCAATTAATAAATAATGCAAAAATATCATCCTGCAATATTATCACAATCATGAACAGTACATAACAGTTTAGTTATTCTTTTGTACTTAATTCCACCTTATAAAAATTTTCCTTTCTTTGAAAATATTCATGAAAACGCATTGATGCATACCTGAAATGACGTACTTCGTTATAGTATTATTCGATGGCTAATGATAATTATAGACATATGTTCCAAAAATATCTAAATAAACGTTAATGTTGTTATCTCTGTCCTTTGTATTAATACGTATGTATACTTACTCCAAAAAGTCAAAGTCAATGTTTGAGTGCTTGCTCTGTATCAGAGCCCAACAACCCCAGAAAAAATGTGACAAAAGAACAAACTTATTTACTTGGATATAAAGTCTTGTTATTTGACATTCTGTGACAGCACTTGATTTATTGTACACCTGAAGATATATCTTTAGCCATTCTCTCTGTAAATGTTCCTCGGGATATAATGCATAATTAGGCGCATCGATACCTAAAAATTATCGGTAAAAATGAGAGTTTTATGATGTATACTTTACTAACGTAGATTTTAAAAATAATTATGCGTATTCGTGAATATCACAAGTACCGGCAAATTCAGCAAAATGATTTGCTATATCAAAGGCTTGATAATTATATGCAGTGTATTCATAATCAATGAAAGTAACTGTATTTTCCTTTATATTGTGAAGTATATTAGTTAACAGAAGATCATTGTGGCAAAAAACCACTGGGCTGTGAAGCTCAGAGAGGTTGTCCTTCAGAAATTGATATTCCTGTTCCAATACGGCATAAGGTTTTATCAGTTTTTCAAACCTATCCACAAAAAATATTGTCAGATTAGAAGAAATGTATGTATTCTGTGATAGAATTAAAGTTATTTCAGTAAATTACCGGTTTTGCTTCTCGGCATTGGCAAATTGTTTCGGCATAAGTCGCATAAATTTTTCTGTTCTCTCCCATATAAATGCCTCCTTCGGTATCTCTTCATGATCCGGTGCAAGACGGTGCATCTGGGCCATCCTTTCTGCAATTAGGGAAAATACCTCTGCTTTTCTGACAGTTTCAGGGGTCAGTGTGTCCCCTTCGAGAAACTGATATGCGAGTCCATTATTAAATGTAGCATAAATAGAATGTGTGTACCCAGCTTTGTGTAAGATCTATAAAAAATTTATTTACATCTTCGTATATTTAGGTAGATTTTAAAATGCATCGGATACAAATTTATTTGCTTTTTTTTTTAAAATGCTTGAATAACGTGTCTATATTTAATAGAGTTGTAATGAAGAAAGGGGACCTAAATCTTAAAGTTATTCCTTACCCGTATATTTCTTGTCTCATCTTTTCTATTAATCATTAAGTCTGTCTTAGGTCCGTAAACTCTGATCAGAATCATATCAGTATAATGATCTGGATACCAAACTCCTACAAGTTTATTCGTCAGTCCATTGGTAAACATCTAGAAATTTAATACTCAGAATATTCTTACCGATATTAAGTCTAAATAAATATAGTCACATATACATTATAATACATTAAGATATATAAATAAAAAATTTCACGAGGACACGGATAAATAGCTTCATATAAGACATTTTTTATATAACATTCAATATGTTTTTTTTTTGGTACTCAACTAAGGATATCAAACTCATGATCAACAAATAAAAAAAGATGTAAACTAAATGAAATCACTTATTTATTGTTTTGTGCCTTATATTATCACTTTTATTATATTTTAAAGGAATACAGTTATCATAAAATCAATAATGCGCGAAAAGGATATAAATATACATTAATTCAACAATACTTTGGGAATACACTTAAATATATATGAAGTACAAATCGCAACAAATTTATGAATTAATGATAGATATTACACTCACAGTTTCATGAGAAATTCTGTAAACTAAAATCTGTATCAAAAACAGAATGCGTAGGTACGCCCGTACTTCTCATATTACATAACGCCTTATCCAGTGATTTACCTATTACCTTGAAAAATAATTGTTCCATAGGCCACGATGGCCTGATTCTTTTTATTATTTCCTTAGCACCCTCAACAATTTCATCGTTGTCTATCGTTACATCCAAATGAGGTTCCTCGCACAGCTGTTCCTTGCTCATGATTCACCTCTGGGAATAAAAAATACCTTGCTCTTGTACCTTTAACAGGTAGAATACTGAAAAACACCTTCCTTTTCTACCTGTGATAGGCGGAATACTGAAAAAATTGCAATAAACGGGGTTTGATTTAAATTCAGCGCTAAGAATCGGTATGTATTAATACATATACGTGCCCACAAACGTACACAGAGACGTATAAGCTTACCAAATGCGCGTTATTAACTGATCCAGGAGATGCACCGCGGCTGATAGTGAGTGCTAACGATAAGTGACATAGTAGGGAAGGGAGAGCCGCTTTATTTCATCGAGTGTTGCGGTTTTAAAGCCCCCACAGCGCAACTATTACCGGCTTATCATGGTCTGTACTACCATCGATGATTTGTTGATTCTCGAAAGACGAGAAATCGTACTCAGCAGGAATCATCGTGTTATACGCAACTGTGCAATTGTACGCTACGATTAGATCGCTTCGATCTATTGTGGAGCAGAAGACGCTACCAAAAGCGACATTCGCTGGCTAATGTGGATCAAGTAAAGAAAGAGCATCATATATCTATTAAAAAAAGACAAGGAGGACGCATGTTTCTGAGTTTTTTTATTTTTTCGAAAATTCGATGTTACACCGGCAAACGCTTTTGAAAAGTCGAATTTTTACGTGAAAATTTTATTTCCATCAATCATGGACACAAGGAATCAATAATTTGTTCCGTAACCTCTTAAGGGGAGTAGGGAGAACTTACAATATGACCGTGGCAGTGTCAGGCGGCTGTAGACAATCGCTCTCGATTTATAGACTTTATGATCAACACGCGCGCTATTTACAAACTGTGCAGAAACGTTTAATTATGGTTCTTACAATACATAAAAAATTTTCCAAAAACAAATATAAAAATTTTTAAATACCAAAAAAAGATCATTGATCGTCTTTTGATCAATAATGTTCACAATGCAGAAATGGTAGTTAAAAAGAAAATACCATTAGAAAAAAGTTTGGATTTTCTTCAATCGTACGAAGGATCTATAAGAAAAACAAGCAGATATGTAAAGAATGTTACAACGGTTTTCTAAAATAAAAGGTTGGCAATACGCCACGAAAAAAACTAAAAAAGTAACAACGTATTGTAATCTTTGTAAGGACCAGCCAGCACTCTGTTTAAGATGCTTTAGGAAATTGCATAAAAGTAAATAAATCGTTATTCTAAGCTTGTAATATTATAAAATATTGAGATAAAATAAAATTAACCTATTTTGAACTGCCTATTTTTTAAAATACAAGTCCACGGATTCAGCGGAATTAGTACATAAACGTGTTTGGAGAAAAGACGCAGTGTTTTCTTATGATTTTCTTATTCTAAATATTCTTTGTACAATTACACATGATATTAAGTAGTCCAACGTTGCAATTTGCCCGTTAAAATTTTACAAAAAATAAAAGTGTAAGTGTATGTAGATGAAAATTTCTACTAGGCAATTTTTTAAGAAACATATTATTGGACGGCCTTAGCATAGTTATCCTGAATATGAATATCACAATTATTACGCTTTTCTCTCATAATTGTGTTTTTCCTGTTTTCTTACCTCTTGATCATAGAGTATATAAATCTGGACAAATTGGTCCCAGCTGCTTGACACAGCCACGATCAAGTTCCAAGTTCTTCCCGCTACCCTTAAGAGGTTGTGGAACAAATTATTGATTCCTTGTGGACAAGGGATGCAGAAATATAACTAATCGCTGTTGGGATTGAGCGAATCATTTTTTAATATAGAAGAGATGCACCGGTCGAAGTAGAATTTTTGGAATTACAGAATGTCGAGTTAGCAAGCTCTTTGATATGTAATTGCATTCTAGTATTATTAGAAGCGTATATTAAATCATTTTCAAGCATATTTCATACTTGCTCAATAAAAATCGATTCGAATGCTCGATATTTGATGCTCACTTCAAGTCAAATTCGACGCGCCATTGAAAACGAGCGCGTAAAATGTAAGAGTGATATATTGTATATGGTGTGTATTCCTTTGCAAGCGAGAAATAAACATTTTAAACTTACTATTAAATTTGTAAGTTTCGCCGCGTAAACAAAGCATAGTGCACATTCAACGATCCATTTTTGCATAATTAATTCTTTTTCTGACAAGTCTTTTACTAGTATTTGTCATTGATATGAATACGTGCATGAGAAGCAATTACACCCTTTCTTGCGCTATCACAATAATTGTTAAGGCGATTTGACGTATATTGTTCAGCAGTCGCTGCACGCTTATTGGTACAGTACATTATAAATTGATTTCAATAAATGCAGCATAACGGTTATGTAGGGTATATTTACTACATGACAACGATTTTCACGAATTTTGCACAATGTCAAAAAAGTTGCCGCTGAGTCAAAATGATATACAACCCTCGCTGAAAGGATTTTTCAACAGACTCAAAGAAAAACGTACATTGAGATCTAGGTCTGTACTTATGTACCCATATTTCAAATATTTCCTAATGACATTCTTTAATATTTGTAAACAACTTTTCATTTAGCTTTGAGCCATATATTAAGCAAATCTTAATGTACTCACAAAAAGTTTTACTTTTATAAGTACTGTGTAGAAATAAAGCCTGTAGAATAAAGTAATAATATACGTAGAAATGTGTTTTTATACAATTAAATAAATAAATCAATATGACTTCCTTATAGCACTCCTAAAACATCCCGTGAATTATTGTTAGAGAGTATAGTGGACGATGAATTTGAAACAAAGTGTAATGAGCCTGATCGGTCTGCTGGTGCAAAACCAGCTTTGATAGACTCCAGAACACAAGGATCTATTATATCCCTTGTAAGATACACATCATTTAGTTTGCCTATAGGATACAGTGGTATCAAATAATTGTACTTTATCAAATGATTACAGGACAGTTCCGATGATTCTGTGACTCAAAATGAAGCAAAAATCCCAACAGAAAAAATTAACGATACATCAATGGTACATTATGTTCAGGACTCGATAGAAGAAAGTATAGAACGAAAAAGAATTTCTCAAGAAAAGTCTGGAGTAAAGAAAAATGTACAAAAGTCAAAAGTCCAATTTTTTAATTCGTCGGATAGTGATGAAGAGATTGTATCAAAACAAAATCGGTTGCGCCTGCAGAGAAATCCAAATACAAAACGTGGCCTTAAAGAAGAGCATTCATCGCAAGAAAGTCTTGCAAACCAAGATTCTAAGATGTTAAGTGTTAATAACAATGCTACAGTAACAGCTGGTAATGCCAATAGCCATGATATAACGAATAAAGTAATAGAAAATACAGAAAGTGGACGACATACACTTTTACGTACACCTAAAAAGTATGCTGGTAATACCTGTAACACTGTTATATCGGATTCCGATTGTGATAGTCCTAATTCCAAAAGCAGCAGCAAAGACACAAAAGGATGGATAGGACCAGATTACAAATTAAATTTGAAACCCTTGAATTTAGATACAGAATTAGACCCTTGGATACGATCTATAAAAACTACCCCTGTAATGTCCTCAATACCGGTATGTAGTAATTACTAATGATTTAAAGATCTTTTCAAAGTTGCAATAATATTCCTTGTTCATTAGGTTGGGAAAGAGAAATTGGAAGATCGATGTCAGCAATTGAAAACTCTACAGATACAAATTCTAGAAAAAGTTTATACTGCTTTTGATCGAATTCCAATACCAGTGTTAGAAAAATTTCCAAAGTTTGATGCGCGTACAGTTCAAGATTTAAAAATGTTGCATCAACACGTTAAAGCAAAAATCCGTTTGGTTGAATCAAAATTACTTCGAGCAAATGAGGATGAAAAACTTAAATGTTCCATTGATGAATCATTTTCGGACAATTCACTAACTGATACTTTTATACCATCTAAGGCAGAGTCTGCATTAAATGGACGAAAAAGAGAAGATTTAGTTAGTGCGGGCAGTGATATAGATTGCATTAGTCCATTGAAAAAAGTAATATCAGACAAGGTTGAATTTAACCAAAATTTATCAAAAATAGTAGAATACCAACAGCAAGACTGCAACAAAGAAATGTGCAATTCACTGCCAAATGTTAAACCGTTAAATGTGAAAGCTGATTCTACAACGCCAATGAAAAAAACTAGTTTTCAATTAAAGAGACCCATCAAAGCAGTACTTTGCACGGAAGTTTCTAAAAAAATAGGAGAAATATGGGAAAAAGAAGAAAAATCTAAAACTTTAAACAGTAACAACACAGACACTACTTCCGAAACATCTCCAATTGCCAATAATGTTTGTAATACAAATAGGAATGATTCTGATTATCCTAAGCATTTAACATCAAACACACTGTTGGCACCAAAAAGTAATGATAATACAACGAAAAATACTGATTATGAAAATATAAATATTAGCTCAACTTTTGGTAAGGGAAAGTATCATATAAATTCTTTTTACACAAAAGCTGATTGTTTCATTAACATTACTGTTTCTTGTAGATGATTTAGATTACTCAGATCAAATACTTGAATCTCTGACACAAGAGCTGGAGCAATTTCCACAATTAAGTGATGATTGCAATGTGAATTTTAAATCAAATGAAAAAAGTACATATTGGTATTTTTAGTATTTAACATAAAATTAAATCCTGTCTTACGCAATATTGATCCATGGCAACGTATTATTCATAGGTAACAAAACAATGAGCAGTCAAAACAAAATTATGTGTAACGGTGATATCGAGAATTCAAAACCTGGTACATCGAGCCCGAAAAAGACAATCTTTATTGGAAATTATAAAAATGATGGAATCAGTGGTGAATTTGATGGATTATCATATCCTCATTCTCGAGAAATGCTGAAGGTAAAGAGCGTTACAGAAAACTTTTCTAAAACATGTCCCAAAGTGTAAAACATTAATTAACTATAAAGTATTTTATTTTATTCATAAATATTTAAATTATAATATCATTTTTTTTAGGTTTTTAGGCAAAAATTCGGATTGTATTCATTTAGACCAAATCAGTTACAAGCAATCAATGCCACACTTCTGGGATTTGATTGCTTTGTTCTAATGCCAACCGGAGGAGGAAAGTCTTTATGCTATCAGTTACCAGCTCTTTTAACATCGGGAATAACAATTGTTATTTCACCGCTAAAAAGTCTTATACTCGATCAAGTTCAAAAACTTAATTCACTCGATGTAAGAACAAATATTTTTTTTCTACACAAAAATTATAAATGTTATGTTACATGAGTATTATATTAGATTCAAGATTTCTCGAATTTTGTTGTATAGATACCTGCTGCTCAGTTATCAGGCTCTCTTTCGGATAGCCAGGTAGACGGAATATATAGAGAACTTTCGAAGAAGGATCCTGCACTTAGACTACTGTATGTGACGCCAGAAAAAATATCAGCATCGCAAAAATTTTGTAGTACCTTAACCGCTTTGTATCAGAGAGAATTATTAGCAAGATTTGTCATTGACGAAGCACATTGTGTCAGTCAATGGGGTCATGATTTTCGACCTGATTATAAGAAATTGAAATGTCTTAGAGAAAATTATCCTAGGGTACCAACAATTGCACTGACAGCCACAGCAACACCGAGAGTTAGAACTGATATACTGCATCAGTTAGGAATGACAAACCCAAAATGGTTAGTGGATATAGATCCTTCAACTGTCGTTAAATTGTTTTATCGTCTCTTAAGCCCAACGTTTTCAGGTTCATGTCAAGTTTCAATCGTCCAAATTTAAGGTATAGTATAATAGCAAAGAAAGGGAAAAATTGTTCGGACGAAGTTATAGGAATGATAAAAACAAAATATAAGAATGTATGCGGTATAGTTTACTGCTTGTCGCGTAAAGATTGCGACGATTACGCTGCGCAAATGAAGAAAAATTCTATCAAAGCGCTGAGTTATCACGCTGGACTCACGGATAATCAAAGATCCGACATCCAGGGTCGATGGATTTCTGAAGAGGTTCAAAAGCTTTTAATATAATTTAGTGTAAAATCCTGAATGTGCTGAATGTATTTTTGAAGAAAAAAACTTTGTTTTAGATTAAAGTAGTGTGTGCAACCATAGCATTTGGCATGGGTATCGATAAACCGAATGTGCGTTTTGTAATACACGCTACGCTTCCAAAATCCATAGAAGGTTACTACCAAGAAAGCGGCCGCGCTGGACGCGACGGTGATAATGCGGATTGTATTCTGTTCTATAATTATTCCGACATGCACAGGATCAGAAAGATGATAGAAATGGATAATTCTAATCCAGCAGCAATAAAAACGAATATGGATAACTTGTTCAAGATGGTGTCGTTCTGTGAAAATAGGACAGACTGTAGAAGAGCGCAACAATTAAATTATTTTGGTGAAATATTTGACCGAAACGAATGTCTTGCTAATAGAACAACTACTTGTGATAATTGTAGATGTAAGGTAAGGAAATTAACGTCATTCATCATACATCCTAAATCTCGATAAATGCAATGTTTGTAAAAATTATACCTTGCAACCATGCAGGACGATATAGCTATGTTGGATGCAACGGAAGATGCAAAGCAGATTATGAAGGCAGTACGTGATATTAATCAGAAGAGAACTTGCAACCTCACCCTTGTGTCTCTTACAGATATATTCAAGGGGTGTGATTTGAAAAAAATTAGGGAATCAGGTACAAAACACGTATTTATAATTATAATGTGTACCATGCTAATTGTTTGAATTCCTCGATATCTCTGTTTGTAAATAGGTCTCAATAAACATCCTCTCTTTGGGCAAGGAAAATCTTGGAATAGAACTGATATAGAACGCCTTTTGCATACTATGGTGCTAAATAATTACTTGCATGAATCAATGTACATTAATAATGAAATTGCTTGTGCCTATGTAAAAATTGGCCCTAACGCAGCAGAACTCATGACGAAGAATACTGTGAAGGTATAGTAAACATGTAGTTGATATTATGTGGAAGCATTTCTTTTTAACAATATTATAATTGCTTTTTACTGAAACAGGTAATGATTCCTATAAGATCTTCCAACAGCAGCACTGCTGCGGTAGCAACGGTTTCTGCTGTTCCTAAAAAAGTAGATAAAGTATTGCTAGAATTGCAAGACCGTTGTTACAAGGAGCTTATGGAAATAATAAAAGGCATCGCTGGGGCACTGGATATATCAGCGTCATCCGTTATGAATATGATAGCCGTGAGGGCAATGAGCCAAAAGTTGCCAGACAGTGAAGAATCAATGTTGCAAATACCGCATGTTACCAAAGCAAATTTTGATAAATATGGGAAAGCACTTCTGGATATCACACAGAAATATGCTGCAGAAAAATATGGTAAATGGTTACTTCCTGCTTGTCTTGCTTAGCTTATGCTTAAGATGAATTTATAATATGTAAACCAATTATTCAGAAATCCATATGATATCAATTGGTTTTAGTATTGTTAAATGAGGATAACAAAGTGGAAGATGAAGAGAATGATGACGACAATGATGATGACCAAACGTGGAATGAAGATGTGTCAAATTCCTCTTTTGGTAGAAGTAGGGGTAGGGGTCGTGGTAGGAAACGAAGGAGTACAAGCAGCTATCGTGGTACAACTAAAAAATTCAAGCGTGGTGCAGCAAGGTGACTCTATATTTTAAATATTATCGAAATGTATAAGCAATTCTGCTTATTAGAATATGCATAAGGATTATATTATAATTTTTCTCTGGTAAAATTACACAGTACTCGGAGGGGGAAGTCAGCAGCAAGAGGTAGGGGTGGAAGTTCAACCAGTGGACCGGGTCTTGTTACTTTCACTCAAAAAAAACAATATCTTGCGCATCCAAACAGATTTGTACATCTTGGTTAGCGCTTTCATGTCTACATATGTGTGTATCTGATGTCAGAATGCTCATTTTTATTTATAAATCGCAGATCATAGTGTGTTGATACTCGGTTACCCGAATTTTTTATAATTTATATTAATGCTGTATAATATTAATGGTATGAATGTGACATAATCTTAATCTATAAAAGAAAAAGCGTGTATATAATGTCATTTTTGTACTGACTCGGTTATATTTTATCATTCATATAAAAAAATATGTAAGGCAACAATAAAAATATGATTTCTACATCTAAATTTTATCTTTATTACTTTTGGAGTACATTTAACATACCCCTTAGATGTTTCAATAGGTTCAATTTATTTTTAACCTTTTCTATATATTAACAGAGTAAATATAACTACCATGGACTATTTCTATCATACCAGTCATAATTCTGGTTGCATTATTCTTGCCTGGCGATCTTCGTTCTTTATGTGCTTCTTTAATAAATCCATAACTTCGTGATCAAACTCAGGAGGTGTTGGTTTAACTCCGGTAGCCCAGTGGAATATGTCCCAGTCGTTAGATGGTAAATTAATAAGCCGATCGTATAATCGAAGTTCTTTGTCATTAAATGTATTCAAGTATTTTTTAGCGAATGTACTGAGAAGAAGTCCGTTTTCCAACATACCTCGTTTGCGCGATTGATACACCAATCTAAATACAGCATACAAAAATAGAATAGAGGCTTGTCATCCTGTAGTTATTATCGTTCCCCTGTTTCTGACATCAATTTAATATTAACGCTTAATTGATAATTGAATGATGCTTTTGCATTGTAAATTATAAGATTCAAATTCTATGAATGCTAACAACATATATAAAAAGCACTACACCTTGCTCTCTTAAGGTCCTCATTTTCTCCCTCACGTTCAACATAAGGGGGAATATACGGTTCACGATTTTCAGGATGAAATATGTCCTGTGTATCCTTGTCACACCTTACAAAACTCGTTGCAATAGTCCTCGTTAGACTCGCAGGTCTAACCTAAATTATAAGCAATAATCATCACAATGTATTAAAAGACGTACAAGATCCAGCTTAAATGCATAATGAAATTGTTTTCTTACTCGAACGGCACTGGATCTCGTGATAATATTCATTGTAAATCGTCGATCTCTGACATATACTAAAATGCATGAATAAACATCAAACGTACTGATTGAGGGTAGCGTTTAATAGCATCAAACAAACAATTTTTTTACATAATATTTTTATACCTTTTTTTATTCTTATATTAATAATAATTGGTATATAAACATATTATTATCACTTTACAACATACCTAGAAGTACATCCTTCGTATTACACGGTGGGCATAACTCGATTCATGTTTACCAACAATTTCCAGTCTAACCGCGACTAAGTTCTTACGTCATCGCAATGCACGTTGGTAATTCAAATAATGTGAGGACAATGTAAATACGCGTATTTTGTAAGAAAATATATATATACGTATACGAAGGAAGTTGTATCTATTTATAATGAACAATCATTAATAATATACGTTAATCGTTAGTAATATACATAAAAAATTTAATTAATTATGCACACGTTGTGTTGATGTATATTAAGTAATTTAATGCAGACGCGGAGGACTGCTAACAATATTGTATTTTTATGCATGACGCCATGCCGGCTAATGTGAAAACAATATTAAAACGAAAGATTTATGAAAATGGCAATGACAGATGCATCGATCGTGATATGCAGAATGATGAGGGTAGATGCTCTACGTCGCTCCAAGGCATCGATTCTATATTGTCGATGGATGACACAATACTTAGGAGTATTGAAGATGATTTTATAGATGAAGGAAATGAGGGATCGGTGAACATAATTAATGATCAATCTAATATGGAAGATATGTTTAAAACGCAAGGTTTCTTTGTACCAGAAGAAGACTTTGAGTTTAACATACAGCACTCGAGAATGCCGACAACAGAAAACAAGACTCTGGATACGTTATTAGATTTGCCTGACGAGGAAGAATGGCAAGACAACAGCTTTTTGAATGCAGCTTTTACGCAACTTAGCACTTCTTCCGATAAAGAAATAATCTTGGATGATGAGATCAATATACAGTCTTCTGTACATACAGCTGCAGAAGTTGAATATATGAATAGTTCGGAAAATCATGTTGAACCAACTGTGTTTTCTTCCAAACAGGAATTGTATATAGGTCCTTCACTTTTAGATGATTATCATGTAGACGAGCAATATTTAACAGAGTCTTCAAAGCAAGCATGCATAATAAATAAAGTTAATATTAATAAAGCAGAGCAATCTGTAACATTACCAAAGAGATGTTTAGCAGTGAACCAAAGTACTTTTCCAAATAAGAAAATATGTGTAAATCAAAGCGAATCTTCTGGGGTTAGAATAAAAAGAACTAATTCTTCTGAAAGCAGTTCATTTTATGGTTTACCACATAATGTTAAAAAACTTATATTGCGGGTAAAAGGAATTGACAGGTTATATGGTAAGTTTCATATTATCCTACAAAGATATATATTTATGAAGTCATGATAAATATAGATAATTTTACTCTACAGAATGGCAAGATGAGTGTTTGAATTTGGAAGCTGTAAAGAAGAAGAAAAATTTAATATATGCGCTTCCAACAAGTGGAGGTAAAACTTTAGTTGCAGAAATACTGATGTTCAGAGAAATTGTCTGCGATAAGAAAAGTGCGATATTTATACTCCCATTTGTTGCTATAGTACAAGAAAAAGTATGAACTAATGTCATAGAGTATAATTACATTTATGGCATCTCATGTAACATGTAATATATTTGTTTATAATGTATAGGTTCAATCAATTGCTCCATTTGCATTAGAGTTGGACTTTCTAGTCGAAGAATATGCAGCTGCTAAAGGAACCTATCCACCCAAGAAACGTCGGAAGAAAAATAGTGTTTATATATGCACCATAGAAAAAGCCTCAGGTTTAATAAATAGCTTAATAGAAACAAATCGTTTGCACGAAGTACGTTATGGTATTAGAGTATAACTAAAGTTTATTGATCCTTTTGGATCAAGCTACAAGTTATACTCATCAAGCATATTTACCATCTGATAACTTTACCAGTTTAGACAAAATATCCATTAATCACTAAACTTTGACTGAAAAGACTTAACGTTTAAATTAATTTAACCAAAAATAATTTTATTGAATTTGAAATATATGTTTCAGATTGGTATTATAGTTGTTGATGAGTTACATTTACTTGGTGAAAATGGGGGAAGAGGTGCTACGCTAGAAGCGCTTCTTACAAAAGTACTTTATGTTAACGGTGAGTTAAAATATAGTCAAACGTGATTTAAGTTCTTCTCGAGTTTGTGTGTGATTTATGATCTTGCACAGCAAATGTACATATTGTTGGAATGAGTGCTACCATTGGTAATTTAGAGGAAATAGCACAATTTTTAAACGCAGACTTGTACACTCAAAATTTTCGGCCTATCGAGATAAAGGAATATATTAAATGTGACGATAGTATATGGTTATTGAACCTCAATACGGATACATTACTTACAGACGAAAAGAAGGTTGTTTCCACAGTGAGTATATAGCTCACACTTATCAACTGTGCTTGTTTAATATCTGGCATCATCTATTAATGGATACGATTTTTCAACAGTATACGCGCGATGCAGCGCTGATGGATCCTGACCGGATTGGAGTTCTAGTCATGGATGTTGTACCAAAGGATTCTTGTCTGATATTTTGTGCAACCCGCAAGAATTGTGAAAATGTTGCACTGCTGTTATCAAAAGTTTTACCCAGGTTTGAATTTTTTAGTTCCATATTCAATATTTAATATATTGGTCTTTTCAAAAGTACATAGCTAATTGATAGTTGTGCACAGAACACTTCTGGATCATAAGAAAAAGGAGAAACAGACTGTACTGATGGCTCTTAAAAATGAAGAAGGACTATGCCCTATTCTGTGTAAAACTATCAGGTATGGTGTAGCCTATCATCACTCGGGTCTCACATCCGAAGAACGGCGTCTACTGGAAGATGCGTTTAGGGAAGGAACTATTTGTGTAATATGCTGCACCTCAACTTTGGCAGCCGGTGTCAATTTACCAGCGAGAAGAGTAAACTCAATGTCCATTTTCAGCATGCTTCATGAGGCATACAATTGTTGATAACACTGAAATATTTCAGGTAATACTGAGAAGTCCGTATGTCGGTAATCAATTCTTAAATCTGAGTAAATACAAACAAATGATTGGCAGAGCGGGACGTGCAGGCATGGGTAACATTGGTGAAAGTATATTGATCTGCAGAAATAATGAACTATTAAAGGTAATATATTGTTTATCATTCGTTAAAATGTGTTTATGTAATTTAAACAAATGACACAGAAAGTTTCACACGTAGGTGAAGGAACTGGTGGTTTCCAAAATGGATGATTCTTTGAGTACATTGCACGAACAAACAGATAGAGGAATCAATAATTTAATTTTAAGTGCCACCTTGCTTTCGATCGCCAAAACTCGTGCTGAGATACACAAGTTATGTTATACAACGTTACTAAACATTCAGCAACAACGATTGGATATTAACGTTAAGAAAATTGCGGACAATGCAATAAGCAAACTATTAAAATCTGGGTTTTTACAAGTGAGAAAGAACCAACATTTTAATACGTGTAAACCGAATATTAGCGTCGTTATACCATCGCAAACTACAACCTGTGATGTAATACAAGAACAAAAAAAAGAAAAGAAGAAAATTGTGCTTACATATAAAACTGAATTGGAGCTGTGTAATTTAGGACGTGCAGCAATGAAAGGTACAAAAGATATCTATGCGCAGTAGACATCATTTTTAATATGTTATTTTGCAGGAGGGATTGATTTGCAGTATGCGTACATCTTGTATCAAGATTTAAAAATTGCTCAAAAGCATTTAATTTTGATCGACTATTTACATTTATTATATCTTGTTACACCGTATGATGTGGCAGGTCAGATAAAACCAGTAGGTTCCATATATTATGATGTGGTAAGTATGTGATTTTGTGTATAATTTAAAATACAATTTAAAACATCAAATTTCTTTTATGTTTATCAAGGTGACTAATTTATCACAAAATCATATGGAAATCGCAAGACTGCTTGGAATTACTGAAGTTACTGTGAGTAAATTGCGCAATGGCATAATGCCTAAGGTGAGTTCTGAATAATGATTTGACGTTTCAGAATATTACTTTCCTTTACTAAAACATTATTTTTTGTAAAGAATGTAGATGCAAGGGTAGTGCATAGATTTTACGTTACCTTAATATTGTATGATCTATGGATACACCATGCAGTTTACGTGATTGCTGAGAAGTATCAAGTGAGCAGAGGCATTGTTCAAAATCTTTTAAACGGGGTATTATCTTTTGGATCTTCTGTCGTTAGATTCTGTCAAGTAAGTCAGTAAACTCGATTCTAAGAATTAGAAATTAAGACGCTCAATCGACATACGAAAGAATCGTTATATTATCCTTGAAGGAACTTGAGGAATTTTGGAGCTTTGCAGAATTATTTAGTGCGTTTAATAAGAAACTATCTTACTGTTGTCCAGCGGAGCTGGAAATATTAATGGAGCTTCCAACAGTTAAAATAGTAAGTCGATAAAACTGTTAAAATGTTGCTTCATGTACAGTGATACATAATTAATTAAACAGGGTAGAGCACGCCAGCTTTATAATGCCGGTTATAGGACATTGCAGTCTATTGTAAAGGCAAAACCAGAGGAACTGCAGGAAAAGATACCATATTTGAACAGAAAAGTTGTGATGCAAATAATTGCAGCTGCCAATGTAATTATCATGTATACAGTAAAATATTCGTTATTTCTATCATTTTAAACCTTTACTCATCCGCTTTTACAGTTGTTAATATTACGAAAGGTTGAAGATCTGAAGGACGAAGTCCAAGACGTTTTGGAGGGTGTAGATATTGATAATTTAATTTAACTTAATTTATTTATATCAAATTGGTTTTAAAAATGTATGAAGAAGTAATCGATAAGTAATGTAGAGTTGTACTTAATTATTATTTTCTCTGGTATTTTGTTTTGATAGCATAAAATCGTGCAATAAAATTGTCTATTTTTATATGTTAAATTAATGATAGAAAAAACGACAAACCTTTTTTCTGTTTACGTAATACAAAAATTGTGCCAGACAGACCAATGTGTTTGAAGAATGACATATTGTTTAAGCAGGCACATATATCAATATTCCATATCGTGTGTAATAAAACCAACACACTTTGGAACAAAATTTTATTTTAATTGCACAACTGCGTTTGTTCATGTTATGCCTGTGTTCACAGGTGGTTGGTAGGTCGGTATTTACAAAATATTCGGATTTTGTTGCATTAAAGATCTTTATTTTTCTACAACCGATAAGATGTATTTTCTGGATATCGTTTTACCTGGTTACCTCTTTTTATACAAGCATGGTTTTAATGTTACTGGTGATAACTTACTTCTGTTTCCACCTATGTCTTTCTCTTTTTTAAAATCCATAAAATAAAATAAGCTGTGATTCAGATCCTTCCACGTGTTAGTAAAACCATAATCACTTAAGGACTTTATAAATCCTTCAACGTTGTCAAATCTACTTTCAACTTCAGCTATTTTCAATAATCCGCTAGAAATAAAATTTTGTATAAACCTTGATAGAGCATGTAATTACTGTGAAGGCGAAAATTCATTCTGCTTGTAATTAGGACATTCTAAGCAACATAAATAATACTTACTCTTTTTTGAGGACTCTGTTGGCTTCTATCAAGTAGTCACCAAGATTCGTTCCCATAAGAGATAAACAAAATACAACAACGTTGGCACTATTAGTTAATATTGGAGTGTGAGCCATGTCACAGGCAGTAACTTTATCGTTCATAGCAACAAAATCAAACGAATGTACTTTTTGCGTAACAGAATTGGCCAGTTTGGCTTCTCCACATCCAAAATCAGCGATCACGTAATCCTTTGGCCTAGAATCGTTAATAATATTTTACTAGTTGATCTATACTAGTAGCAATAAATAATAATAATATTAATACTTTAGCTAGTGAATTATTTTTCTTACATTTTCACAATCGAAGATATTATAGTATCTAATGGATTTAATGGCCACTGTTGGACTTGTTGTTTATATCCGTCATGATAGGCGGTGAAAGCATCTGGGTCATCCTTGAAGTATTTCTTAGATTCAAAGCTCTTATTATTATAAAGCGTTTCATTTATATACCTAAATCTTGAACCTCTTAATTGATCCATCATTCTTTCCCGTAAAGATTTTGGTTCCGTTTTTACATTCTTTTTTACTTGTTCATTTGTGTTCTCTTTAGCGAGCAATATTTCTTCTAGACGTTTGATATTTAACTTGTGTTTCTTTTTTTGTTTTTGATTGGTGCACACAACTCCCACCTTCTCTTTCCTTCTTTTTTCTTTTATCATTTTTAATTTGTGCATCTTGTCTTGGCTTTCTTTCTCTGCTCCTTTACTTTCTTTCGCATTAGGCGAGTTTATTTTTGGATGAAACACGCCAGTTCCTTTTCTCCTCTTTAAGGATTTTCCAAGCTCTACGTTTTTATTATTTGAGCTAATATCTGAATTTTGTATAATAGCTTTTTTGCCCTTTTTATCTTTTTTATTTTTATTCTTCAGTTTCTTTTGCATAGTATCTGTAACTTCATTAAGTACATTCTTCTTAGATAAATGTTTGCGTGAAACATTTATGTCATGGGCTATAACATTTTGAAGTTCACCGGCAGAAAACCGAGTTTTATTCTTCTTTTTGGTATTAAATTTCTTTATACCCTTAACTTGTTCACTTAATTTGTCTTCAAGATTCTTCTTACCCATTTTTCCAATCTTTTCAATCCCCTTTTTCATACCCTCTCTCTTTTTTTTCCGATTCTAAAATCATTTTTTTTTCACGATAACCTGCAGATTTATTTACATAAAATGTTGACAAACATGCTGTAGGAACTAAATTTATTTACCTTCCGAAAGTTTTTAGCGTTGCCCTTTTGGCCAATTTTATTTTCATCGGATTGTTTTTCTCGCACCTTCATTTTCAATTCAACGTTTCCAATCCGTGAGGCCCTACTTTGAGATTTTTGAGATTTTTTCGCGAGATATCTTATACTATTCTGCGCCGATATGTCACACGTGTATTCGTATATTCTATATCTTCTCTACGTATAGTATTAAGGCACGCTCTCTCACTCTATCGGTAAAGTAGTATTCAATACATAAACTATTTACCCTCAGACTCTCTCTATCGTTTGTAAGCAAACGCAATGGCAGTATCTACCTTATCAACAGCTGGCATTACTATCCTCGATCACTAACGGAAGATAAGAACCCGGATTTTGCACGCAAATTTCCAGCTCCGCTCGTAAAAAGATTATAGGTCGCACGCCTTTCCAAAAAAATAAACGCAACACCAATTTCGTTCTTCCCCCCGCATAACCGTTTACGAGTTTCCACAACCGATCAAATCCTTTTCCTCATAATCCCCGCGACATAAAACGAGAAGCAGAATACAGCATACATTCCAAAAACCCCTGAATCAACCCTTACCCTCGTCTAGAAAAACCTCAATCTATCTTTTACAACTTAACGCTCTCCAGTTCAATTCCATTCCACGCTTCATCCCAAACACACCCTCCACGATCGGTCCACCCTTCATTATCCCGTATACACACACCCTCCCGGATTTAGGCCGAAGTCGCGTCAAAACGTAGCAGCTCCAGCCCCGGCGCAGGATCCTCGCACGAGGGCTGTGCCGGGGCCCGCAAATGAACCAAACGACGGGGAATCGTCGACAAACGAACGTTCCGCGGGCGGCAATCACCGTCTCGCAGTCAGACAAATATACCGTCGAATACATAATATCTCGCAGCTACGTACCCCGCATATCCTGCAACTCCGCGGAACGGGCAGCTGCATGTCAATAAGCTCACTCTCGTCCGTTCCCCTCCCCATCACCCCCATCCTCAACCGCCTAATCAGGATGCAACCCTCGACCGCGTTTCTCCTTCGCCTCGGCGCGAACCGCAACCTTCGTCGACTTTGCTCAGCTTCGTCGAGCCGAAGCGCGAATCCTGGAGGGTGGCCGGTGCGGGGCGCGCGGTAGCAGGGGTGGATGCACGGGGTGCAACAGGGGCCGTGATCTCGGCGCAGACAAGGCGGTACGAGGTGTTACATTCCATCCGAGATTTTCAAATTACCGGATTATCCCGGCGGAAACTAGCTGCCGTGGCAACTATCTAAGGCGCTTAACGTCACTGGCACCGGCTTGCGGTGAGTGCTTCCCACGGTTTTAACCTCGATCGTTTCGCACCGAGGCCCTCCTGGCGCCCAGCGGGCTCAGATTTTAAAAGATAGCGTCCTCTCAAGGAGCGTATGTGGATACTTGAATACCTGAGGTCTTCTGGGAGGACAATGTTGTATTGGGATTTTATTGAGGGCATCTTCCGGATGCGCGACTGGGGTGTGAGATTGTTTAATTTAGACCATCCACTCCTTCTATTCCTTAATGGTTGATACTAAGAGGGAAGTGCTGAGCCTTCGATCGTCGCGGTTTGCAGATGTGGTATTGATCGAAAGGGCTGATTCTGTGTTTTGAAGCATCGCTGGCGCTGAGGAATGACGCGCAATCTGTGTCTGGAAGAGAATCGTTTTCTTATCCGTAAGTGAATTTATCGACCTGACGGTTCTTTCGATGATCTGGCGTACCGTCGAGTTGGGGGCATTGGAACCTGCCGATATCGTGCCCGTCTTTCTCCTGAGAAATTCGATATTTTCACCGATGACCGATTATATTGTTCGAGTACTTTGTTCGTAAGTCCAAGGCTTATGGGAAACGCGTGAATTTGAAGAACCTTAAAGAGCTATTACGATATTAAATAATCGTTAATATTACTTGTACCATTTCATTACACGAATCTTGTTTTTTTTTTAAAGCACTCAGTACTCGTTCTAATACACGTATTCTTTACAGAAATAATTCACTATTAAATCGCCTTAAATTATATATACCGTCCTTTCGTTTTTGGATAAATTCAGGAATTTTGCGACGCTCATTCCTGGCACATCTCGCAGTAGCATCGATTAAGACCGATCGTCGATCGCAAAGATCCGAGCGAAAGGTGATTGAAAGATGTTGCAAATGTGTAGGAGTTCCGATAATTCGATGAAACAGCGCGATCGTTGATCCCGTGGCATTACCTCGGACGATTGTATCTCGTTGAAACTCTCGCCGCGCCGTAATCGTGCTGATAAGCGTAACGCGGTGGAAAAAGAGGCGAGTTAAGCTCTCCGTGGCGGCAAAAAGGGACGCAGTACGAGGAACAACTCGCGAGGCAGCTTCTGGCCACGCAAGAAATCGCTTTCGAAAATCCCCGCGTCGTTCCTGGGCTACGCTGCTTTCTAGCGCGGATAAGGAAGGAAAAAAAGGCAGGAATTCGGCGCAAAAGTTACGTCCACCGGTCTCGACTTTCCCGAAACGTGTCCACCGTCGATCGACGTAATCCTGACCCAACATTTTTCCCTCGATAGCACCGGCCGATTGGCAAAAACCACGAGTCCACGATCTGTTCCCAGTCTTAGAATCACCTGCGCAATAATCACTTGGCTGGAACGTCCTCGTAACGTCTGAAACCCCCTCATGTCGAATCGCGGAGCTCTTCCAGGTTCGATCGACGGCAAAGATTGTACGAGCCTCCGCTTCCCATTCACCTCGGAAAAATCGCACACGCGTGGCGTGTTTTGCATTAAACATTAATGCACCGCTGCTTGGGCTATTTGGTTTATTCGCCTCTTGGTTTACGTAAGAATTCCAATGGTATGTCCGATTGGGAAGTTATTTGATCGGTGTGTTAAAAATATACAAGCAGGAATAGAGTATTCTGTATAACACTTTGCTACGTTTGTCGTTTGTTAAAGTATATGAGAATTTGTGTATTTCTTTTGCTAGAGTTACGCGTTCAAAAGGACGATCGTGACGAAGGTAACGATAAAATTAATTAGGTGTACAATTTTGCATCTACCGTAGCAAACGATGAACAATACTTTGAATGATTAATGTATAACCAGTTTTTTATAATAAATAATGTTGAAAAAATATGTTTATAGCCTCAATTTAAAAATATAATTATCGCGAATTATCGGAATTATCGGAAAAATATAATTATGGACGTAATTTCGGAAAAAAACAACGGAAGCACAGTTGTACATCTAATATATACACGGCAATTATTTTTCCAGCGCTTTATACTTAATTACTCGAAAGTTTCTCTCGGAGATTCCCTTATCGCGTTACGAAGCGAATTTAATCTATTTTCCTCGATCAGCTCTCCTCTCTGGAATAGACGCAGATTACTCGATAGAAGTAGCAGGCTATTGTATCGATTCGTCTTAATATATACGGCCTTTATCGATTTTAAACACAGGTGTGCCGTGACCCTTTATTAATCACTTTGCACGAGAATACCGCTGAACCGTGTATAATGTTACCGGCAATTATTGGGTACTTTTCGCGTTTAAATTTCCCTGGCCCATTAAAAGCCACCCGCTCGTGGTCGCGGCATGTTATCAAAAAGCGCCCATTTACGCGGAGGCTCGAACGCCCCGCGGAAAAACCCGCGTATAAAATTTGATTTTCTGCCTCTGATTTTTTTTTTCAACCCGTAAACAGTACATTGACCTACGGCACGGCCAATGGATTCCAGAGTAGACGATTTTAACCAACGATACATAAAGCCGCACACCGTTATTCCGCAAGTAGGATACAGATTATCAACGGCAGCGCCTAGATATAAAACTCCAACCTGCTTTCCAATTTGTTTACCGACATCGATTCACCGCGGTTAACGCGTAGCTTTTTTTTTGATAACAGATTTTACGATCATTTTAGAGAACAAAAACGGACATTTCACTCCCCATATTCGAGGTATATCGTTCGGCGTGTAAACGATTAAACTCACAGTCGCAACGACTCGAGTTCGTACATTTCTCGATTAAAGCAACGTTTCTCAACGATTTTACCCGCTATTTTCCCGCGACAGCAAAAAGTATCAGGCTTGCAAAATCATATATTCCTTGGCCAACGTAACGTTTCTCGATAGTTTTAGCCATTATTTCCCGGCGATGGTAAAAAACGTCAGGTCTACGAAATTATATATTCCTCGACGAATGTAACCGTTTCCCAACGACTTTGGTTTATTTCCTTGCGAGGGTAAAAAGGACCAGGCTCACGATCGGTCCCTCCTCGGATACAGGCGCAATAATCGGCTGGCTGGAACGTCCTCGTAACAATCGTGAGATAACGCCTTCACGAGATCGACAGGCTGGACCGTCCTATTACCCAGTCACGGGGGTCTCTCGCGGGGCCAACGCCCGTCGAATCCGTTATGTCACTCCACATTGTGTGGTTCTTACCCGACGTGGATCGTGGAAAGTGCCGCGGGGATCGCTCGTGCGGATCGATGGATCGATCGATCAGAATGTCTATGATAGAGAGAGAGAGAGAGAGAGAGAGACTCGATTGTCCAACGCACGGTGTTTCAGAACGCGAAAATCCTGCTCGAAATCGCCGATACAAAATGCCTTTCGATGAATTTTTACTCGCATCGTATTGAAGTTGCATCGTTCCGAAGAGTAATAAATTAATAAAATATGTTAACGAATACATAACGAGTAGTGGAAAGATGTATGCACTTGGATATGTCTGTTCTATTACACGTGGCGTTTGCTCGATTCTTTAAGCAATCCATATAGATAATGACTGACAGGTACGAATGTACGAGTGTTAAAACTGAGGTAGAAGGAGGAAAATGAATTCGAGAATTAAATTTGACTTTATTATATACTCGTGGTTTACTATGTGTATACTAATTTTCTCACACGCCATACAAATCCTGGTTCATAAAATACCTTCGTACAAAGTGTAGGAATGGGTGTCCACTAATTTCGATATCAATCGCACAAATCTTGCTTTACGTAATGCTAAAAATACGTACAGTTCGGCGACAATATCGAGAACGTGAAGGACTTTGCTCGCTCGATCGGTCCATGCGGCGCGCTTCGCCGAAAATCCTTCCAGGTTTCGGGAAGTCGCTCGACGAACCGCCGAGCGTGCGATTCGCGGTGCATTCACGGTGCACCGGCAGGAATCGTCGAGCCGAGGCACAGCCGGAAGCTCCGAGCTGGTTCGAGAAGCGGACCGTGAACACGACCGATCGACGGTGCGTCGCCGGGGATTTGTCGATCGGTACGACCGCCGAATTATGCCGCTGCGGCTTCCCTCCGTTTCCTCCTTCGACATTAACACCTTCGCCGCCGTGAAAATAAAGCACGTCGTGCCTTGGGTGCCAAAACCTTGTTTTAAAGTAAACAGCGAAGCTTCTTTAAGACTAAACCTGCAAAAGTGGTCTAAATGGCCGGTCTGTTGTTTTTCTTTAGAAAAATCGCTGTACTTTGTAAAGCATTTTTTGAGATTTTTTATAATTTTTTTTTTACATTCGTTTTTGGCACCGATTGCTGAGGTCATTTGGCTTAGGATTTACTGCTTAAAGTGGGTTTCCAACCACCGAAGCTACGAACTAATTCGATATCGATTAGCTGCCGATACGATTTTGCAGCGACATTTATAAGAATAAGAATATTAAAATATCCCGAAAGCGTCTTAAAATTAGATCTTTTTTTAAGAATATGTTTTTCTCTAAAACCGTATTCTTTTGCGTGGAAAATATCGTAGTGGCCGATTAAAAACATTATAGCGCCAATAACAAAATACCTCGTAGTTGGCGGCGTACGCGTTATCCACCTTCCTATTCCTATTTAAATATTCCACGTATATCATTAACAAAAAGGAACAAGAATGAAATATCTCGATAGATCGATACAACGATCCACACGCCGCAAGGAAGTAACGAATTTCCGGAAATGCACCCACACAAAGTCGTGCACGTTTTCCCAAAAAATGGCTGTACAATACCTACTTGTATATAGACAATCAACGAATTATCCTCGATAGAAAACACCCGCACTTTTACCAAAGCGGCGGGACGCTTACCTCAGGCACGCTTAATTACGCTTACATCTCATCGACCAAGCGAATGCGTTGCGCAACCGAGCGTTGCCTCGGCAAATAAGCGCGTTGCAAAAGCAAGAGTTTCGTGGATACGTAAGCGCCTTTGCAAGTAACGCCGCTTCCGACAACCATGAGAATCGATCTCCTCCCTCGGTTACCTCGGCCGCCTTTTTTTCCCCCAAAGGGTTGGGCGACGGGGTTAACCGAGGAGGAGCCAGGCGAAATTGGTCCAGCTCCAGCATCCCTTCTGCTCGATGAAAATCCTCGGGCAGCACCAACAGTGGGAGTGATATAAAGCACCACGTTGGTCACCGAGGGACAATCTGGAGCAGCAGCATCGGAGTCAGGGCCGATATCGCGATGTGTTCGAGGATCCTCGGGCCATTGGTGTTCGCGCTGCTGGCGCAGGGAGGCCTGGCCAGGCCGATCGGCTTCGTGCCCGGTTTTGGCCTCCAGGAGGAGGACGTGGCGACCGTGGAGTCGCTGCGTCGCGACGTCCGCGAGCCGGCGCCGCTGCTCGGGGCGGCGGAGGTCCAGGACCTGCTGGGCTTGGGGAACGCGCCCAGGAAGGAGCACGAAGCCGAGAAGCGGATGAAAAACGCGGCTGGTATGCTAAGGGGATGGGCTGTTTCTTAGATTTCTCGAAGTCAGGGAGCGGCTTTGAGCGTAAGACGAATTTGGGGAGCAGGAGGATCGAAGGGTCAGGAGAGGAAGGATAATGATACGCGGACATCAGTTTTATTACTGTTTAAAGTAACTTGGCTAACGGTGAAGGATGAGGAGATTAATTTAGGGAAACGATATACCATAGAAAAATGCATAGTATTCATAAAGACTATAACTAACCTAAGACTGAACTAAAGGTTTCCTAAAGACTAACCTAAAACTGAACCTTACGACCAGTTGCATTAGACAGCGCGCGTTCCTTCTCCCAAAAATATAAGGAGCACAAGCACGATTGATTCGAGGGAATTCAGGAAATTCCATTCGCGAGAAAACGTATTACATGGACAGGAATAATTTGCCAAGCGCGGGGAGGCGTGTTCCAAGCATATCGCGCATAGATGCGCTTATCGATTCCACGCTCATCGGAGCATAGTCTGTCTTGAAGCGATGCAAATTCATAATCTCGCAGAACTCGAAGCCCCCCTTGGCTCTGCCCGGAGTAACGTGCACGGCGATACTGTGATTTTAGGGAAATCAGACGAGGGCGGATACTACAAGACGTTCGGAAGCGATGCCGAGGGGGAGAAGGGTTACTTGAAGGAAACCTACAGCAAGGGCGACCACGGCTACAAGACGTTCGACACTTTCCACAAGCGGGACGGCGACAAGTACGGATTTGAGAAGCACACCGCCTTCGGCAAGGCTCGCTCCGGGAACAAGGGTGGCCATCACGCGGACGAAGATTCTTCTTCGAAGAAGAGCAACGATCACGAGGGCGAAGGTAATTTTTTTTGAATTTATTGGGTGAGCGCAAAAGTTCGTGCGGAGTTTGTGATTAAAAGTCGCAGTGAAACTCCGCAGGAACTTTTACGCTCACCTAATATTTTGGACATCGACCGCTATGATCGTGTGGTCTAGAATGTACTTTTCAAGGTGGATTTTAAACCTCCAGAGCTACGGTATACGTATTATATCATATGGAAAATGCAGAGGCTACGAGTGGGATTTGAATCTGGGTTTTCCGCGTGGAAATCTAAGCTTCTAGGGTGAAGGTAGAGTTGAACGTGAAATTTGGCGATTACGGTGCGGATGCCTTTCAAATTCTGCGGTTAATCGTCCCGGGGACCCTCTTATCATCGGTCTTATCACGTTTCCGCACGGTGGTTCTTGCCGTTGGCTCGTTAACCCGAGAATACGAGCCAACGAGATGCTTAAAGATGTTTCCTTATCGTGGAATGTGACGCGATTGGTGGCAGAGGCTCGACGATTAGGTCCATAGCGAGATGGAAAATGTATTGCCTGCCTTTCGCGTTCTTCGTGCAAGTGTTCTATCTTCTTGCATTTTTTGTGAGATTCTATGTTAGATTTCATGAAAATCTCTGACATAGTTCTTCTTTGAGAAATGATTCTGTTGATGATTTGTGAAAAGAAGGACGAGCAAAATCAGAGGTAAAATTAAACACGATCTTGATCGTAGTCGCTTGAATTATTTCGAAATATTGAAAAAATATATAATCACAATTTTGTCGTTCCTTTATGGTCAATTACGAGCTTCGTCTTTTATATTTTACACGATCAAATTTGTCTGCTCGATTGAACGAGAATTAATCGTGGTAAACCGCGGATAATCATATCGATACACCTTTCTGTATTTGGCTTTTATTAATTTCACACGTGTATGCGTACGGTCTTTTATTAATAATTTTACGCAAGAATGCCTCGAAATAATGTGTAACTTCACTGGCAATTGCCGAGAGAGCCTTCGCGTCGAAATATTCGTGCTGCTTTGAAAATATCTCGCGCGTGTATACAGTGGTTATCAAACAGCGTTGCTGTAAATTGATTTATCGAGGGTATTGTAAACTTCGGCATGCCTCGTGGACAGAACGGTTGAAAATTTTTCTAGAAAGATCTGCATTATTAACACGTTATACCGTGCATCTCGATTTATCCATATCGAATTTCGTTTTAGTCATGATCAGCTTAACGCTGTTGATTCAAAATTAACCAACCAAAAATATTCCATGCGATACCTGTATATATGATACATATAGCCACTGATTCTAATTACCTTTATCCTTTTGTTCTTACGATGTAGTCAGTGATATAAACGTGTTTAATATTACTTGATTAAATTGTCTACCTTGACGAGCTCTTAACTCTAAGGACAAAACGTCCCTACTGTACATCATTAAATGAGCGAATGAACAGATCGTGCACAATTTATTGCTCGATAGGAGATCATTAAAATTTTCGACAATCTTCCGTAGGCACCATCGTCGACTCTCACTACGTTGGAGCCGAGGGAGACGATCACGGCGCCGCTGAAACCTCGCATTACAGCGAAGGAGGCGATGGCGATCATCATTACAGCGGTCACTACAGCCAAAAGGGGCCGGAATCGGCCAATTATGGACACAGCGAAAGTTATTCTGGCGGAGGAGGCGGCGAAGGAGCGTACGAGAATCACAGTTCGTACTCCTCGAGCCACGGAGACAAGGAAGGTTACGAGGGTGGTCATTATTGATCCTTGCAGGATAAATCGAAAATGATCCCCGGTGAAAATCAAGGATCTCTAATCTTGCTGGTTTACAGAAAGACATACCTATCCTCTAAACGTCTATGCTTACTTTTGGCCATTCTTTGCTTTGAAATTCATTACTGTTGTTTGTTGCGCAATGTGATATAATAAAACTGACGTTAAAGGAACGCCTGGAATACTCGTTAATTCGTTGTCTAATGCCGCGTTTATAGACTTCGTTAGACTTCTCAATGTGCTCTTTAACGTTGAATTTGTATGTTCGATAACTCTTGTTTATTTTGGAACATAATTAATGCGATTCAAGTTTGCAGGTGGCTCGCAGTAATTTGCAATTCCAAATAAAAGTCGAGTTTCAAATAGATGTAGAGGAACGTAGCGGGATATCTTCATGCGAATGCGCAATACGATCGAGCCGGAAAAAGCCGCTTCTCGTATACGTTATCCTTGCGCCTGGTCATAAATTTTCCGTCCTATCGGAACAAAGATCCATCGTAGAGTACCGCAATTAGTTTCCACAGGATGTTGGCCCCCAGAAACTCGTTACATTAACATCTTTCATGTAAGATTGATCATCGACTATTTTCGATTAGCCGGCTGATTTGAATCTCCTCCGATATTCGATACGTATTTTCCACTTCGACGAGTCAATCGACGAAAAGCTTCGACGCCACTTTTAGATGTGCATGTCTCACGAATAATCGTTAGCGTAATAACCTAATAAGAAATTTGAGGTAGCGAGCTACGATGGTGTAGTGGATAAAAGTTCGAACTTGCACGTGGGAGACCCGGGTTCAAATCCCGGCCATCACTAATGATTTTTTCATGCGATAATTATAGTGTAGCTCTGGTGGTTCGAAATCAACCTTAAACAGTAGTTTCTAGGCCAAATGACTTTAGCAGTCGGTGTCAAAAAAGAATTAAACGAAAAAGGAAATTTGAAGTATAAGCGTAATGTGTATTAAGTGTACAACTTTGCGTCCGTCGGTTTTTTGTCCAAAATTAGAGGCTGTAGCATAAAAAAACATACAAATTTGTCTCCACATGTAAGCGTAACTATGCATTGTATACCGTAAAATATTGTATTTAAGTGAAAACAGGAGAACTTTACGGTAGTCAACGTGTTAATTGGCCTGACGGATGAAGAATTCACGGGTGTTTGTTAAAAAGCACTTTCGGTCACGCGACTGGTACGTTGGATCTCTCGACAAATGCAGATTCGACAACGACTCTGCCTCTCCGCTGCCCCGCGGTGCATGATGCATTTTGCAATTATTTATAACGAGGAAACTTTCCCAGCGGCGTTCGGC
This sequence comes from Ampulex compressa, assembly GCA_038496175.1. Taxonomy (NCBI): domain Eukaryota; kingdom Metazoa; phylum Arthropoda; class Insecta; order Hymenoptera; family Ampulicidae; genus Ampulex; species Ampulex compressa. The sequence goes on from JBCFXI010000528.1 coordinate 88,812, forward strand.
CACGGCCTGCAAATCGGTTTGTTAATTGCACGCGATAATTATCGTTAAATGCCGCGCGTGACAAAGGATGATTTTGTTGTCATCACGTTTCCCGTGTAATTTGTCCTTTCTTGGATTTTCTCCCAGCGCCGCGATACGCGGATTTTTCCTCGATACATCCGAAAGCCTCGATACGAAGCACGATTTCAAGAATCCCGACACTTTGGTCACGATATACGTAATTGATATACTTAAATAGATATAGTTTTTCTCACGACTTTATACCGGAGATTCGTCATTCGCAGATTTTAGCGTCACTAATATTTTCAGAGCCATATTAGGCTTAGTATTTTCGGATTTTGTTCATACGCATCGTGTTATGAGAATTTTCAAAGATCTTACTCGACCAATTTCCCCCCTTTGCGTTGTACTTTTTACTGTAAATTGCTTCGTTAATCTGTGTTAATAAATGTACGTTTCAACTTCATCATTGGCTTTATATTTTACGGTATTGATCTTCGGTTAGCTATTTTAAGATAGTCTTGTATATGCATGAGCTGGCCGAGGGTTAAAGCGATAGACGATCGCGGGTATTCCGATCAATCCGAATTCTAATTTGAATTAATACAGCGCTAACGAGCGTCCAGACAGAGCACAGTTCAGATCTGAAGACTTATGCATACATTATGATCATCCTTCCGTTAGACCAACCGTTTATTTCAGGAGCTATCTAGGATGATACGTTCTCTTTCGATTAAATGAAGCTCCCTTAACCGAGTCCAAAACAGTGTTAATTATCTCTTCCCATCGACCAAAATATTTAAAGGCGCGGTCGACTAAGATTATCGCGCGAAGTGTTCGTCTAATACCTTTATCACAATGCACTATCCTATATGTCTATTTTTAAATAGACTTATACCATAAAGCCGCTTAACCATCGTCTAGACTCCTTTATCTTCATCGTCGCTATAAAATCTTAATATCCCTCGACATTTCGAGATTCCGCAACTTACGATTAACCCTTTTATTCCAAATAACAGACTTCCATATAATATAATGGGCAAGATGCAAAGGAGGGCAATGAGTAACCATACTCCGACTTTTATAAACACTTATGCACGTATCTCAGTGATCGGATTACAGTACCTTAACGCGTTTGACACTAATTTTCAAGAGGCTCAAATGAAATTCGGGTCGGAAATATTTCGAAAGGGAGCGTTAAAAGAGCGGGTGAAATTATGGGATATAGACGTCGCTATAATCTTTCTTCCCTCACTCTCACCCCTCTCTCTCTCTCTCTCTCTCTCTCTCTCTCTCTCTCTCTCTCTCTCTCTCTCTCTCTCTCTTTTCTCATACCCTCTCCCCATCCTTTTCCCTCTGGAAACGTTCCTAGCCAGAATGGAGCCCTTGACCGTAAAGCAAATCCCACGTCGGGGACTTTCCCTGGATTTAAATTAGGAAACAATTTCATTAGCAGCGCGATGTCCCTTGTTCGTCGGCGCATAGAGCGGGGGTTTTATTCGGCGGGGAGGAAAATGCGGTAAGGGTCGGCGGAAGAAAAAGGGCAGGGGGCGGAGGAGGCGGTTCGAGGGTCGGTCTCAAATGCGAGAAGGCTCGTAGGAGGTTCGAGGGAGGGGGACAAGGGTTGGGGCCATCAACTGATTGCACACCCGTGAAACGATGTCGAGAAGGACGGCGCTGGTGTGACCCCCGGGGGTGTACAGGCGGGGCTGCAATTAAGAAAATCTGTAAGAGAGATATCCCGGTTAGGCGTGTACCTCTTATCCGTCAGGTTTCGTATGTAATCCAAAATTGACGGTTGTGCCTTGGACTGTATGGTAGTCTGACATGAATATCAGGGTGCTGGTACATTTAATCATTTGTTCCTGGATTTTTTTGCTATTTATTTCATCGTGGTTGCTTAACGCGGTGACTACTGTTTTGCGAGTTGCGAAGCGTCGAGTTTATAGGAGTACGCGTGTCGCCTGGAAAATTCTATGGATAATGGTTTTTCTTGTATCCCGGCAAGAATGTCGAGGGTATTTTGTTACGTGGAAACTATTGTTCTAAGGTGAGCTTCGAGCCAGTCATGGTGACACGTGTATGTGACATGTATAAGCGGTTGATGGATGAGATTTGGGTATCGATAACTCTCGCAGAGGTTATGCATTAGCATCGTTATTAACGTTGTTATCGGACGAGTCTTATTATCTAATTTCTCGTTCAATCCTCGTTATGCTGTTCAAGCTAAATTTCAAGCCATAGCAGTCTTTTCGTATTATTCGATGTGGGCGAGGAAGCTGTGATGTACAATGACTCTTTGGTGTATGGAATATTAAACCTCTGCCCTCAAAGTTCTTGCGCCTTTTTCCGTTGAACTTCTGCCATCAATCGTTATAGTTCTTCAGCCCAGGCTCCACTGTTCAAGGAAAATTAGAAACCGGCAGCACTTTCGCGCGAAACAATTTAGAAGTGACGCCCGGAATTTTAATCCCGGGCCTTCCTAGTGCAAGAACGAAAACCCATTCCGTATATCACCCTAACTGCACTTTGTGAGTTTTATCGATGTAATTTCTTAGCGCACCTCTTCTCTCCTCGGGATTCGCTGACGGCGCTTACTTCAAATCGTCTTTGTTTTTCCAAGAATCGAGTTCGAACGATCCATACAATTAACCGGACGATCTTGATCGACGCCCTGCGCTTCAATTCGTTAGAGGATGATTCTGATCGAAGCAAAACTTAATCCGATTAACGCTGGTTCTATCGACGAGATCCATCGTTCGTTTATCATACAAAATCCCCAAATTTCCTGACCTTCTTGCTACCTTTCACTTTGGTAGATATTTATGGTGCTATACATTCAAATATAGAGGTATATGTATACCGTAGCTCTGATGGTTCGGAACTCACCTTAAACAGTAGGTCCTAGGCCCAATTATCTTAACAGCAGGTGCCAAAAATGATTTAGAACAAAAATTCTTTCAAATATGTCGAAATAGGTAGTTTAAACATTATCCATACTCGTTCCACGAATTTGATTCCGATACAATCGGCAAAATGAAGCGAGGGCTTCTAATCGAGGAAATTCGATGGGCAGTGATACTCGTGGAAGCAAAGTTAGGCTCGATGGCCGTGATCAACGGCCTCCTTCGATCCGCTTACAAAGCAATCGGCCCATTGGCGAGATCCAAAGCGAGAGTCGCGTAATCTAATCTCCGTTACGAGGATGCCCGCTCCAAATCGAACTTGGCAGAGCCTCCGAGGAGCCCGGCTCTCTCGCCGTCTGAAAGATCCCGATAGAAACTGGGCAGTAACCAATCTTTATCTTGATTATGCAGCGCCAACACCGGGTGAGCCAATCTCCAGCCGAGGAGGCTGCCAAATAAGGTCGTAAAGAGCCCCGAATCTATCGATCACCGTTTCAAACTGCGAATTCGGCCTTCCTCGCTCAGCGATTTGCAATGGAGATTGCGAACGACGATTGTTCTGGCTCTCGGCGTTGCCGAGGATTTTTCGTTCGAAGAACAAACGGTAGTCTGTATCGCGCCGTCTGCGTGAATCCCGAACGATCTGGAAGTTCGGCCGCCGAGGCGGAAGAGTCGGGCGAAACGAATGGCGAAAGGGACCGGAGTGACGTGGCGGATAAAGATTCTTGGCTGGTACAGCTGCGGATTAAACCTGAGCCACGGCTGGCGAATCTGTCCGTGTTGACTATGTATAACGCGTTAGCCACGGAAGTCGATTCTGGCGAGAGATGCGTTTTGTTGGTTTTGGACTTCATATGGATAAGAATCCTCGCTTGTAATGATAATGTTTAATTTAGTGGTCGAAGGTTTGTAGTTACGATATATCCTGGAACGCGGAATTGATAACTTGTATGATGTCGGATTTGATAGGATATTTCTGTAGTTTAAAAACTTTGTTTAAAAATTTGGTTAGCCCGTAGTCAAGTTTTCCGCCAAAATTCGTATACACGTTTTCGAACCGACTATTATTTTTTACATTTTCGTACGCCATTTATACATCGCGCATTCGAGTTTGGTCCGAACCGAGAGCCCATTGTAGTCAATGCCAAAAATCGAACAAAAAAGCTAGAATAAATCTCCCTTATCATACTTTTTCGCTGATCGATTTTTACGGACACTACAAACTTCAGTCCTTCAAAATCCATTCCAGACCGTGAGATTTCATAAGTAGGACCAACGACAAATACCGACAAACGGAAATTCGCGCCGGAATCCTACGCACCGTCTTTCCAATTTTTCCGCGTACAAAGCCGGCAGTTGAGAATCCATTTCGGACAGTGGTTCCCGCGCTAAGTGCCCTCAGCAGTCGATGCCAAAAATCAAACAAACGGATAACGAGCCATCGAGGGCAGACGAACGGGCGAGCGCTCGGAGCAACAATTCGGGGCATCATCGTCCGTGATATACGCGCCGCCGACGTTTATAAAACTCAATAAATTGTTTTCTGCCGATGACGTTGCGAATGGCGAGCCTGCGTTTACGGCTGATAGGCGCGAGAAAAAAAGAAGAGGAATTTACGTCGCGTGTAATAGGATGGACGAGTGTAAGAACGAGAACGAGAGTTTAGATCGAAGTTGCAGGTGCGAATAAGAATGACGCGTAGTGTAAGAGTAAAAATAGAAACTATCTATCTTAATAAACTTAATATCTCCAACATATAAATGTATCTATGTCTGTGCATGGAAAAATGCGTAACTGGAGCGCTGTCTAGGGGACTGCGAAGAGTAGAATTTGGCCAGTCTAGTGTGAAGAGTCAAAAAGCAGAATCGGGTGTAAGCCGCTGTAGAAGAAATACGCTTATGTTCCGAAGACTCCAGTGCATTTCCCTCATTGGATCCTCCAGGCATTGTCTTACTTTATTATTTCATATATTCAAACTCTTACACGAGCAAAGTAGACGATTCATCGTCGAGGAGTCGCGTCGCCCTACGATGAGCTCGATGCGACGACAATGCGTTTCTCCATGCGATACGCGGCATTCCGCGTTTGTGGCTCGTGACGTTAATTAAATTCGTTGCGCGAACATCTGGCGGGGCACTTAACTTCGGATATCGAGCGGGCTCTCGCGCGATTATGCGCGGTCTCCCTCTCCTTCTCCCCCCCCCCCCTCTCTCTCTCACTCTCTCTGTCTCTCTCCGTGAAACCAACAGCCGAATCGGGCCTCGTCGCCGTCATCGATATTTATGTAATACGTAAATCACAGTTTTGTCCGGAGGAACCGCAGGTCCGCCCCATTTTTCACCCATAACTCATCGGGGTTTCGTCCGTCCGAGTGACGTTAAGAATAACCGTGATTTAACGACGGATTACGGGTTCGATTTTGAATAAAATACAGCCCGTCCGGTTTTATTTCCCGTCGCTACGGAAGAACGCGTCGACGAGGGCGCGAAATCGTTCGTCGGTAGCAGCTTTTTTTTTTTTCGTCGTCGATAATTACCGAAAACTTTTCGACCGTGAGTAACGCGAGGAGCTCCGATCATCGACATTGCGTTTGTGCGGCAGCAATTTAGGCCGATCGATTATTTTGTCATCGAGTGGTTTATTGGTCGGTTGTAAACTCACGGGTGCTCTTTTGTCCCGTACATTGACCGCTGTGCGAATGTATGAAATAATACAATTATCGATACTCGAGTACACCTGTAATCGTTGAGTTCGAGTTGTTCCATGGCTTAAAAAGGTCATCGATCAACGAAATGCTATGGTTGGATTTGGACATAATAGAGTCCACTCTGTTTCTCATTGCGGTCGATGGTGATTTTGAGAGTAATGCAGAAACTTTGCTGATATTGACTCGTTTTCATGAAAAACCCTAAAAGAGGAGAAAATCGAATTCTTTTGCGAGAAACATTTATGAGGCAATTGTGAAAATAATCGTAATATGTTGGAGCGATCCAATTTTAAATAAAGTTTTGCTCGTTCAATTCTATATTCTGTAGGAAAGATAGTTACAATCGTCTTCTCTGCGGTCTACAAATTCTGATATCATTTTTCGTGCATCGGATACCGGTAGAAGATAATGAAAGTTATTTATTTCTAGATTTGATCCGATAACCTCCAATCACAGTCATCTTATTTCCAGGCACTCGACTTGGAATAATTTATTAGCCGATAATTCCCTTAATCGCACAGATCACTCGCGATATCGTTCCTACTTTCCATTTTTTTCTCGTATATATCTTTTATAGCGATACGCCAATTTGGCACGTCATTCTCTTTCTCGTTATCAACATGGCGTTTATCGAAAGCACCAACAATTTCCCCTATCAATTTCCAATTATTGAAATAATTCCACGCACCAAGTAAAGAACATCATTAAGTTACACAGATGCTCCTACGACCATTACGATCAATTCTTAATTATCCCCGATATAAATGACCAAAGGAAGGGTAAAAGAGTAAAAGAACGACGACGACGTTTTCGATCCGTCGGAATTTTCGAGAAGGACAATAATAGAAAGCGCGAAAAACCTGACCCCACCACGGGCCATGTCGAAGAATGCTCTGCGGTCTGGCAGATGAAAGTGGAATCGGCGGAAGCCGTCGCGGAAGTGTCGGACTGTCGATATTTAAGCGTGACCCGTGGCCGCGCTGATCATCAGTCCGATCGAATCGGGGCACGGTCGATATGTCGCGGTGCGTAGTACTCTCCTGGATACTCCTCGTCGCTTGCCTCCTGGGCTCTCGCCAGGCACGGGGCCTGCGCCTGCCCCGGCATGCCCTGGAACCGAGTGAAACCCTCGCCAGACGCGAGAAAGCCGTGGAACTCGACCCAGAAACCACCGCCGCGGAATACGGACGTCCCGAAAAAAGTCCTGCCATCGAGGCAGCAGTTACAATCGCTTCGAGTCACTCGAAGCGCCATGAAAAAGGCCCGGAAAGCGATTCGAAAGCGAGGATAATCGCGAGTAATTTAGAACGTCGCGAGGAGGATCTGGGAGTGGATCCAAAGTTGGTCACGAGTCGTTCGAAGCGCCAGGGAGATGATACAGGGGTCGATTTGGAGGCTCTGGTCACCGGACGCGGGTTGAAGGATCGAGAAGAGAGGGAGAGAGGCTCTGGAGGAGGAGCCATCGACGTTCCTGAACGCTCGAAGCGCCAGGATGAGAGTGCAAAGGGCGACTTGGACGTTGCGAGCATCGAGCATCGGCCGAGACGGGGCGAAGAAGTGGCAGGAGCCGACCTGGAAACCGCGGCTACCGGACACCACTCGAAGCACCACGAGGAAGGCGGTGGACACGAGCACCACGCCCAGCACCACGAGGAGCACGGTGAAAAGGGCGACAAGGAGTACAAGAGCCATCACCACCACGACAAGGGCGACAAGGGCGCCCACGATAAAGAGCACAGTTCTGGACACCACGAGGAGGACGGTGGGCACAAGAAGGGGCACCACGACGAGGACGAGAAGTACGGGGAGCATCACGAGGGCGAGAAGGGACACAAGGGAGGTAAATTCGGGGAGAAGAAGGGCCACAAAAAGGGCCACAAGACGAAGGGCTATCACAACAAGTTCCACAAGGATGAGTTTCACAAGGAGCATAAGTTCTACGACGACTATCATAAGGGAGGCCACCATGAGAAGCACGGGGACTTCCATGGGCATCACAAGAAGAACGAGGGCGAGCATAAGAAGGGTGGCCACCATCATTCCGGGTATCACGAGGATCATCACGGGAAGAAGGGCCACCATGACAAGGGCCATCGCGACGAGCAGCACAAGGGCCATCATGGCAAGCACGGGCACGAGGAGCATCACCATCATCACGATAAATATGGCAAGAAGGACGATCATCGCTCCGGAAAGAAGTACGGATATAACCATAAAGGATAAACCCTTGAAAGTAAAGAGTGCTTGGCTAACTTCGATGGGACAATGGTACCTGCCTAAGTTGCGCAAAAATCATGACTTAGATTATGAAAAGGATAGTTTTTGGCGTAAGAGTATGATAAGAATTTCAAGATTCGACGAGCAGTCGTTGCGATGAGAGAAGCGAGGGCCACCGTGGAAGGTTTTGATGTTGGGATACAATCATCATTGTGATAGTCGCGATAAAAAGAGTGATCGATACTCGAGAAAGAAGTAGGAAATTAGTACGCATCACGATCGATTAGATGTTGAAAGTGAAGAGAATTTACGAGCCGTGTCTCTTGGTTAGAGCGATTGTATTCACCGGCTTCGATGCTTTGTACAAATTTAGATAATTACGCGTACAAGTATGGCTACTTGCACGTATAAAATCTATTCCTTATTCGCTTTTTTCGCGTAAAACGAATAGAGTGGACAAGTAGAATAACTATAACTACGATCTTCTCTACTCGTATCTTTTTTTTCGAGTCGTCACTTTTTTTGCACTCAGTGCAAAAGTCGTATATGACTGGACAGTATTCTTTAACAGATCGTAAATTATTTTAGAAACTAGTATTTTAGACTGAGCTTAGTGAACTACTGTTAAACGCGTGAGGCGCTTCTTTCAGCTTGTACTACTCGTGTTAAATGGAAGCACTTCAACATAACTGCCACGAGCAATAGTCTTATTTACCTTATCGCGAATGACCTTCGTCATAATTTTACGTAGTCTAGTAAATAAAACATGTACAAATCAAAGTCTCAGGCTGTTAACCGGAGTAGATGAACGTGGTTCGAAATACCTCCACGTTGGGACAAAGGTTTTATAATTACCATCATCGTCGAAGAGTAAATATATTGTGGTTGTTTTTACTTTCAGCATGTCCACAACTCAAAATAATGCGCCTACGTTTTACCTTCGACGCCATATTTGACCCGGTCTCGATTTTGCTCGATCTTGCGCGTATTCGTCTAATCATCGTTTTCGTTGCCTTTCTATGGAGGCAGCGATCCGTTTAACGGGCTAAGGACTTTTCTTGTCGGCTGCTCTTCCACGCTCAACGATTGGTTACGCGAAGCCGTGGAGAATCTCGCACTTTGTACCATTCTGATTAGGAAAGTGCACAGTGTTCGCATTGTCGCCATCATCGACCTTCTTTTATCTATAATTCGTCTAAGCTGTAACTTTGACGCGTCGTAGTAAAATTCTCGTATCTGCCACAGATTATTCTGATAAGTAAGAGAAATCCGTAAGAAGTGCGTTAATCAATTAATCTTTAAAGCATCGCTCTCTTTACCTCGCTCCTTCTCCACATTTCATATTTCTTCTCTTCGTCACGCCTCGATTTAGTAAGCGTGAACGTTTCTAAAAATACACGTGGGAAAGGACGTTTTCATCGTACTCGGATCTGCGGGACTCGTTTTTCTTCCAGCTGCCAACTTTCCAACCGAGAACAGTACGCAGAGACGCGGAATTACGGGCACGTGGAACAATGCAGATGGCGGCGCTATTCGTAGAAAGGGAAGTGAAATCGATCGCGTATCAAACTATTAAGCAACCGGCGGCGCCCTGGTTATCGAGATCGCATGAATTTTAATCATATGCAGGGAAAGTCACTAATACATCGGTTATGGAGTTTAATCGATCGGCACGACCGATTGAATTGATTTCCAGATATTAATGCCCAGCCGAACAGAGCCGCGCGTTGCCAGCTAATGCGGTTACATTTTCAGGTAAATAACAGGGTGCTGAACTGTATCGCCACGAGCTAACTGCTAATTATATTAGCCCGTGCGATTGTCCATTGCGCTTAAGCGTGGAAACATCGATCTTAAATCCGCCAGCTTTCGACGCACTTATTTTATATCGCGTAATTCACGCGATTTTCCGCACGATCGGCCATCGTCCGAATTTTGATAACGCAACGATCGTGCTTTGCGCATTAATACCGTGGCTACGTGAAAAGCTCCGGCTCAGCAAACCGTTTTAATGCGTTCTCTTAATTGGAACCTTTCGTCGATCCAATTGTTTCGGCTTCTGATATTTCCGTAAATATTGTTTGCACATATCAATTTGACCGGTAGCTCTGCCATGGCCGATATGAAGCTCGAATTTCCGGTTTGTGGGCGCATCGCAGCTGCGCGCCCGGTCCAACGCGATATCGCTCTTCTCGCTTAACGCAATCATCCTGCTGCTTAAAAATATATTTTTGATTTTCAAGTGAAAGAAAGGAGACAGAAAAGGGTAATTCAAAGATTATATTTGCAGATACTTATATCGTGTTCTGTCGACATTTTTTATAATATTAAATATTTATGTTAAATACTTCATGACATAAAAAATTGTAATCGGATTATTCCTCCATTTCCGGTTATTATCGTCGTCTCAAGTTCAATCGTCGGTACACGTAATTTATTATATCCTCGTATCGTATTCTAAAGGAAACGAAGGTCGTTCACTTTTCCCTCGTGAGATCTCTCGTCCTTTCTTACGCTCTCATCCGTTTCGAACGACCGATCGATCGATCCGCCATTTCCGACATTCACGCCCCGCATTGCGAATCCACGATATCCTTGTTCGGACCAACATTTGGCCCTCGTTGCCGCCCATTTATTTGTCCGTCCGTCTGTCCGCCGCCATGTCGCACCTTCGGAAGCTTTATTTACACCGGGCAGCTGGCGCGGCCGTCGAAAGCACGTGTCCGGCATCAGGCCGCACGCCTGGCGCCCGGTGCATCCCATCTTTTGCATATTAATGAGAACGAAAAGTATCAGTCGCGATGTTAATGCGCCCGGTGATGTTTTAGCAAATGCAGTTGGACGCGTGCGGTCTCGTGACCAGCCTGACCCCTGGCGCTGCTAGTCGGCCCTGGACGGCCACCGGGAGCATAAATAATTCCAGCGAAGAAAACATTTCCTCTCTACGCGTCGAATGCGCATTAATTTAAAGGATCTCATTTCGAGCCAGCCAGAGGTCCGTGGTGTTTGAAAAATTACACCGGGAGCTCGGATCGAAATTTAATTCCTTGTCTCCTTCATCCCGTATCCCTTTGAGCTACTCTCGTTAAAGGCTCGATTTAAATATCCTCGTTAACGTCCTTTCGACTTCGACATATTTATTATACTACGGACTCCTGTATCTGAATATTCCTTTCGTGGTGCTCAACGAACAGAGGATTTACCGTACATCCGCCTCACCTCCGCCCGGTTTTCTACTTCGTTTTAATTGGCTCCGATGGCTACTCAGCCCCGAGGATTTAGATCGAAGGTTCCGGGGTTGGCGGGGTTATCCAACGCTCGGATAATACAGCGCAGGCCGCAAATCGCGGATCCGTATTTTCCGTTATCCGTTTTCGGGAGTGCGCCAAAAGGCCGGCGTTTAATCCGGAGGCTTACATTGTCAAAGGGCTCCCGGCCTGACCGTGGAATGTAATTTTTAGTAGGGCACCAAAGCGCCGCGCGCGTTTATCATCCGAAGGGGACGTTAGCCAGGCTCATGAACATTTGATCAAAGGGCCCCGTGTTTAGGGCGGCACTTAGTTAGCCCGCCGGATTATTCCGTTACCCTGGCCTTGCTCCCAGTTCGCAATTTTATCCGGTACAAATTCCGGCGCGATCGCTGCCCAATGGGGTTTTTCGGAATACATTTTTGAGAGCGCTTTCAAAGCGCCTCGGCGGTACCGTATCGAGCGTTTTAAATTACTTTTTCCCTTTGGCCCGTAATCGGGCGTAATGCGAGGTACCTTCAAAATTTCGGCTCGCGCCGCTGGCCGCTCATAATTCTGCTGAATTAAAAGCCTGCCCTTGGGCGCGGAATTAAAGGTGCGCTCGTCTATCCGCGGATCTCGATTCGAGGATTCCAGGAAATCGAATTACGACCAGTTTCCGATCTCTCGGCCCGAATTTAATTTCCGTGCCCCCTCCGCCTTTCTTTTTGTAAAACTCTCGGCCGCTGAAATTCTGGCCGGGGCAATGATTTGGACGAAAATCCACCGGTAGGATGTAGTCGCGTATTACGTGGAAAGATCCGACGTTAATGAGGGGGATTTAAGCCCGAATTTTTCTGCCGGAGGATCCAGGCTCTTTGTCCACTCTCGCAATTCTCGAAGCAAACGAATCGCGCATCGTGGCTTTTATTGGAATATTGCGTTTGTAAATCCTGGTTTTTATACGAGAATATCGTTATCCTTGTAAATTGAATTTTTTTTTATACCGACACTTTGAGAAAATTGGGTTCTCGTGGATACGGTATTCGCGGTTGGTATGTCGGAGGACCAAATAAGGGACTGTCTTTTTCAATTTTATACGACGTAAGAATTATATGTTTTAATCTTAAAACAGATTTTAATCGTGTAAATGTGACGAGTTCTTTTATATACTATCAAAGATCCTTTCAGGGTAATTAATTTGGGATTTTAGCCAAAAGCGAGGATCGAGCCGCGCTTACGCCCATCGCCGACAAATAACCGCGAATTTTCGAGTGTAAAAAATTCGCACTTCTCTCGCCTCTGCCGGTCGTTAATTGAATTTGCGTGCACGCAATCGTGAATAATTTCCGAGACAAACGCGTCGACGAGGGCTGAAAGTACGAAAGGCATACCATGTACGAAATTACAATTAAATACATAAATTTCAGAATCCGCCGGTGTCGCTAATGAAAACTGCCACGGACAGTGAAGTCGTACGTCGCTCGAAAGTTCTCGTAAATTTCTAGCGAAATAATAATTTCACACGGCTTTACGGCCGATTGTCGGAAGAATGCACTGCGACTCTTAACATTAACATTGAATTTTCTCACGCGTATTAAAATACGTATAGTTTTCTTTTTATATTCATATCGAGGATATATAAACCGTCGCTCGACAAATCACATTCTTACGTCACTATAACTATAATTTTACTTATGCTCCGCGTGTAGCGATGTTTCAAGCAGAGCTTTGTCAGAAGCGAAAACCATCGGTAGTCGCTACAAATTATCTCATTTTTCATCAAAAATTATCAGTGGCATAAAGGAAAATAGATTCTCTTTCACGGCTTTTTAAAAAATACATATAAGTACACAATAGAAAGAAAGTAGACATTTATAATTCCCGCCATTCTCCAAAGTACGATATTTCACAAAACGATTCCAAACAAGATCGTACCAGCAAGTTGGCGATGCCGACTTCCACGACGATCCGACAATATCGCCACTGTAGCGGCACCGATAGCAAAGGGGTTGAAATCGCACGCGTTCTAATTCCTCGGGCGTGGGAAACGCGATCGACTTGGTCACGCGCTTCGATGGCCGGGCACAGTCGCATTTTCGGTTGCTCTTTCAGTTCCGGGAGCCGCGAAGTGTCCTCCTCGATCCGACCTGGTGCTTCGAATTGTTCGATCGTGGGGCGGGGGGCCCCGCCTTCGCACCGCGCTTTCTTTTGCCGCGGCCACTCCAATTACGTTAATTAAACCCAGCGCTGGTGCATCGTGCGAAACAATGCCGGCACCCTTTCGGGATGTGTCACGCGGCGCAGAATTTCAAACAGGTCCGCCAGCGCAATCTCCGGCGGGGGGCTTGGGAGTGCTCGCGACACTTGTACGTGGCAATTGTAAAAGGGCCGGACGAGACATCGGTGCTGCGAGAAATAACCCGGTTAACGCTACGTCTATGAACAATTCTTCCGCGATGAGCCAGGATAGTGTGCTGGATACAGAACTGGACTTTCGCGCGAAAGATACGAATTCGAGTCCAGTTTTTCACCGATGGATAATTTACCCTGCGATACGTATGCTCCGACTCTGGTGGTTGGGAATCCGTTTTGAACAGTGGCTCCTAGGCTAAATAGCCTTACTTAACTTAACAGTATCCGAATATTGATAGGAATAGAATTTTTTATGTAGAGTATTCAAGGAAAATCAATTTGACATTTATACGGTATACGAAACGCATTGTGCCCAGTAAAGTACTGTGATATACACGAACCTTCATCCCAGACCATATCCTAAAACATTACCCTTCTATTCCCTTGAAAAAATACATTTCCGAATCCACGATGCTTCTGCCTATTTAAAACAAATATCGGACCTCAGGAACGTCAGGATAAACAACGCTTTTAGAAACGGAAATTCCTGTGCGTCGGAATTCAGCGCGGACGCGAGCCACGAATGGGCTACGAAGATCTCATTTGCGAGGCGTGGAATCGTTAATCAAACCCTCGTCGTGCTGAATGCGGTATAAGTCCACGAGTGTTTTTCCTGTACTCCGCCGTGGCGAAGAGCGGATACGCGAGGCGCGACGAGTAAAAAAGAGGGTGCAACGTACGTGGGCCGGGATAAAGGTGCGCTGACCGTTTGATGCACCAGGGGAAGAGATGGACTGCCGCGAAGATTTATGCGATCGCAATGGGGAATGGCCGTGCTGGTTATTTATGCCCAAGTTGCGATTTCACGGCTACGCGCCGGATTTTGGCGCTGGCGATGCATGGGGGAGAATTCTATCGCGAGCCAACGCACGGTCGTTTATACCCCGAGCTTCGATTTCGTGGATTCTCTTTGCGCCTTTGCGCATATTTTATGGACGTCTCATCGTTTTCCTGTTGGACTCGGGGTATTCGTATTAGCCGAGATTTCTCGCGTTCGGTTATTATGCCGGAGTGGCGATCTTACGGCTATGCCCGCGGATTTTGGCTCTGGCGAGGCGACAAAAAAAATTCGATCGCGAGCCAATGCGTGGCCGTTTATAGCGTTTCGATCCTCTTCGTTCTTCTTGTGTCTTCGTATAGATCGCTTTTTCTACTCGACTTGTCGTTTTTATATTAGACACACAGGTTAAGAATACTTGTGCTGGTTGTTCATAGGCAGGTTGTTATTTCACTTCTTTAGGGTGGATTATCGTGCTGGCAATGCGTCGAGGGAGATTACTTTGCAACGGTTAGAAAGGCACGATTGAACGTGCAAGTCTATGCTGTATTAAAATCGCAGCCATTTATCAGAAACGATTTGGGTATTTACGTATTAAACAATGTTCCCGATATTCGTAAAAAGCGAAAAACGGGGTTTGGTGTAGGTACGCCGAGTAATTTCAACGGCATTCAAGGGGAATTGATTTCCGTTGTAATTTTTTTTCCATCGCATAATAATCCGCATCGATAAATTTCCGGCTGCTTTCCCGGAAATATAATTATGTTTAATGGTACACTGCCGGAATTGGATGTCTGCATGAAATTCGGGAAATTTATTAATAAAGAATGGCATTTCCGCAGCGCTGATAATTTTGCGATTCCCATAATAGCATTACGCTCAGGATTTATCGAAAGTCATAAAAGATTTACCCGGCCGTAATGAAAAGTAATAATGACGCACCACCCGTAATTCACGCAGGCATCCTCCCCATTTTTTTTCGGTTATATTTTTCGACGTTCGCACGTTTTTAATCGCCCAACACATCGCGTGTGCCGCTCAAGATATTAAAGACGCGGTATACTTTCATTTTCCTCGTCAATCCGACGTCCTCGACGATCGTCGCGGACAACAAAATCAAACACGCATGTTCTACATTTATTTATTGTCAACAAAATGAATGCAACGTTTAACAGGAAATAACGGCAAACATCGCGAACGCAAATAAACCCTTACGTTCAAGCGCAGCACGTTGTACACGGTGCGTAAATCCTAAGAAGCGAAGGGGGGTAAAAAGGAAGATCAGCTGGTGGTATCCGCCCGCCTTAGTGGCCCTTCTTGTAACCCCACTTCTTGCCGTCTTCGTGGCCACCCTTCTTCCCGTGATGATGGTGATGATGATGATGCTTCTCGTGCCCCTCCTCGCCCTTGTGCCCCTTGTCCTCGTGCTCGTGGTGGCCCTTCTCGTGGTGGCCCTTCTTGCCATGGTGGCCACCGTGTTCGCCGTGATGGTGATGGCCCTTCTTGTAGTCCCCGCCCTTCTTGTGGCCGTGCTCGTGGTGATGGCCACCATCGTGCTCGTCGTGGTCCTCGTCGTGGTGCTCGTGGTGGAACTCGTTCTCCTTCTTGTAATCGTCCAGCTTCTTCACCTCGTGATGCCCGTGGGTGCTGTGCCCCTTGCCAAAGTGGCCCTTCTCGTGGAACTTGTGCCCCTTTTCGCCCTTCTCGCCCTCGTGGTGCTCCTCGTGGTACCCGTCGTCGTGGTCGTGGTGCTTCTTGTCGCCGCCGTGCTCGTCGAAGTGGCCTCCGTGGTGCTCCTTATGGTGGTGGCCCTTGTGGCCCTTCTCGTCGTGATGGTGTCCCTTGTAGCCCTTCTCGTCGTGGTCGCCGCCCTTGTGGTGGTGATGCGAGTGGTGCTCCTCGCCGCCACCCTTTTCGTGATGGTGCGAGGCCGCGGCCTGCATGTCCTCCAGCCCTCTGACGTCCTTCCCGGTCGTCAGTACTGCGCACAGTACCACCAGGAGGCCCGCCAGGATCGACATAGCGCTGGTCGTTGTTCTCATGGCTCCTGGATTAGCGCCACCACCGCTGATAACCGCTCCGGTCTGTCGCAGTCAACACGATGCGGTTGCATTCCGGCGAGAGCTATCTTTTATATCTTTCACCCGACGTGCTGCACCGTCGACGGCGCGTCAGCGCAAAAAGGCGCGAAATCCGGCCGATTTGTTTTCAGAAACGCCCGTTAGAGGTGAGTGTTTCTAAGGCTGCCGGCGATTCCGACAGGACGCCTGGGATACGCGGGTGTTTGTGAGGTATTCGTGTGGGTAGACATTCTACGGCTACTGGAGTATTTTATCAGATGTTGAAAATAGAAGATGGTCGAGGGTTTTGTTATTTCGAGAGTTATGTTTTTTAGATTTTTTTGAATTTTTGGATTTCTTGCTTCTAGGCGTGTGTGTAGTGTGCGATAAGGATTGCGCGTGGTATTCGAAAAATTTTACGGATCGGGATACTTGATTACGCGATATTCGCGTGTTCTTGTCATTTTGGTCTGCTTTTATATTTCTTAAATTGAAAGTTTAGAAGGACATGTTATCGATAGTAATAAAGTGGAGGTGCACGAGTGGACTTAATATTTATGTTCTCTTTGCGTGCTTATCGCAAGAAAACTGCTGCTTTTTTTAAGAAATAGAACAACTATTTTATCCTTGCCAAATGATTTATTGCTCATGTACAACTTTCTCTTTATCGGTAAAACAAGACATTGCGCAAAAATGGAGGTTGAAGTACGATCGGAGTGACAAAATCCGAAAGAAATGTGGATTATTCAGGGGTAACGGGGTGGATTACGATTTTCACGCATTATCGTCGTATTTTCTAATTGAAAGTGCTTGGCAACCAGGATGCCTGCTTGGGGGGAATGTTATATAAGGTTGTGCAATGGCTATCGTGATTTTCTTCTTTCGTCTTTCACGGATATCAATGGCCGCTTCTTTCTCAACGCGCCGTAGAAGTAAAAGTGACGCTAATGAAAATTTAACGATAGCGTTTAGATCTGGATAGCATAATCCTGATTTAAGATGCATTATGTCGTTGTACTGCATAATCCAAATCTGCGTATTATCGTTTACACATTTCATGAAAAACGTAAACGTTTAAGGAAAATCGAGAGAGATAAATTATTTCTTGTGTACGTTTCACCGTGACGCGTTTCACCGTTGGCAATAGTTGGAAACGTGCAAAATCTCGTCGAATCGTTTGAGAAATGGTCGTGAAGGGGTGAAAGCGTACATTTGGCACGGACGACATGACACGCATTTTGATTTTGTCCCGTTATCGAACGTTTTCCATGGCAAAGCTTTCTATGGCGAGCGAGTCTTTTGTTTCAAAGCCCGTTATATAAGAGGAGTTGCACAACGATGTCTATGGAAGTAGAAGTTGCATCCGCTAATTTAAAGTGTAGCGGAAAAACGATATCTGGACAATACAATCGGCACATATATCAAAATGGCGATTACAAATTTTTGTAGCCGTGCGGTACTTCTCCTAAAGAACTGGTTCAATGTATTCTTCCAAAGACCCTATTTCATTAAAGAAAATGTTTCAATTTGTATCGATTTATGGAGCTTCAATGTCTATGAACTTCAACGTCCATCGTCAAGTTACAAACCGTTCCTTTAATCGACTCTAATATTTCCATAATAGACCGATTATTATATACGAGTGAAATAAATCCTGGCGTATCGTGGATATTCATTTCTCTATTTATTGAACATAAGGGAGTAAAATACACGACAACAAATTTGGCGCTTGCGAATTCACTATCATACGAGGAGTATCGGCCATGAGGAGAGGCATGCAGCACCCGTGGCGAAGGTTCAGGGGTACATTTGGATGGCAGCTAGGATAACGCTTCTCGCAGCAGCGGTCGAGGAGGTTTACAAAAACATATACGTGCTACTCTTTCGCGGTCCTTTCCCATCGCACACGCGAGGAAGGGGGTTACGATCGAGGTATCGGTAAGCTCGGTTGCTTTAATCATCGGGACGGGCAAGCGCGTACTACCTGTATTGCGGTGCCTACAATTAATCAACGAAAGAACAAGAAAACAAACGGACAACAAAGGGTGGTGGAATCGCATCGCGCCGTGGAGGAGCCGGCGCTCAACGATGGTGGCCATGGCCGCCATGGCCGCTGGAGAAACCGTGCTTCTTGCCCCCGTGATGCTCGCTCTTCTTTCCATAATCCTCGTGATGATGATGATGCTCGTCGTGCCCGTGTTTCCCGTGGTGCCCTTTGTGATCCTCGTCGTAGTGGCCCTTGTCGTGGTGGCCCTTCTTCCCGTGATGGTCCTCGTGATGGCCGGAGTGGTGATGGCCGCCCTTCTTGTGGTGGCCTTCCTTGTGCCCGTGGTGTCCGTGATGCTCCCCGTGCTTCTCGTGGTGGCCTCCCTTATGATAATCGTCGTAGAACTTGTGCTCCTTATGGAACTCGTCCTTGTGCGCCTTGTGGTGATAGCCGTGGGACTTCTCGCCCTTCTTGTGGCCCTTCTTGTGCCCGTGCTTCTCGCCCTTGTGCCCGTGCTCGTGCTCGTGGTGGCTGCCGTGCTCGTCGTGCTCGTCGTGATGGCCCTTCTTGTGGCCGCCGTGCTCCTCGTGGTGGCCCTCGTCGTGCTCCTTGCCGTAGTGCCCGTGGTCGCCCTTCTCGTGGTGGTGGTGGTGGTGGTGGCCCTTGTCACCCTTCTCCCCGTGCTCGTCGTGGTGGTGGCCGTGATGCTCGTGGCCGCCGCCCTCCTCGTGATGGTGATCCTTGTGGTGCGTTGCCGCCACCTCGAGATCCCTCCTGCTCCTCAGCTCCCTCGCCGACGAGAGGGCGAGGAACGAGCAGCATAAGACGGCGAGGGCCGCGCCGACCCACAGACCAGAGCTCCTGGCCATCCTGATAGTTTCTGGACCAACGAGCGCTATCGACTGATCGAGTTCCTTTAAACTCAGGACTTATATACCTTGCGCTCCGGCGCATTATACGTAATCGCTTTCGTTCCCGGGCCTGCTCGTGGTGCAGGATTACTATTTCGTAAAGCCGCTCCCAGGGCTCGACGGTCGAATGGGCCACGCAACCCGAGCCGCGGTTTTTACCCCTTTCGATACGCCCCGGAGCTGGCCCAAAAACCGACGGAGCCGTGGAAGAGAGCGGGCTACGTGCGCACTCTGCCGTGGACCGAGTTTCCGCCGGTTACTTTGCAGGATTCTTTAATTTTCGTCATCTATCGTTGGGTTTGATTGGCCCGAGCGTGCTTGCGATAGGTCTTTACTTCGCGTCCTCGTGCTCGATGAGATGCGTCGATGTCGCTGAACAGGGTGAGATAGAGTCTATGGTCTTTTATGGATGGGGTTGAGTCTGATTTTTTCTATCGTTTTGGTGTGCACAATCGACGATCGAGGCAATGTGGGATAGAGCATGTTGCTCGAACTACATACCGAAACATTGGAATTGAGATATACGTAAGGTATAGAAAGTTCTTCAAAGATGATGGACCGGGATTAAATCTTAAATTTTCCACATCGAAGTCGGTGTCTCTATCCATGAGATCAAAATAACCGTGTTTGCGTTTGTTTCTACGATTCATCGTTTTATCTTCGACATTCATCTCTGAGATTGATTTGAGTCTACAGTCTACTATTTTCCTAATGGATTACGCGTCTACAATGCACCTGTTACTATACCTAACCGGTACTGACCAGATAGCGTTGAACTCTGGGAAAGCGCAAACCAAGACCGTCCACTAGATTGCTAACAAAGTCCGCACATATCGTTTCACGCGTACGCTCGTTCATCGACATTCGTAGAAAGAGCAACTCGGCCCCTAAAGCCATAGTTGAAAGCGAGGCTAAGAATACGCACCTTAAACCGCAAGTTCTAAGCTAAACGGCCTTCACGGTTAATCCCAAAAATGAGAGAAGCAACCAGACACTAGGATTCTCGCGCACGAATCGCTTCACGGCCGAGCAGTACGATAGGCGTTGCAAGGGCTTAACGCGAGAATCAAATCCTCTTTCCTTCCCTTGTTCTTGCGCAACGTCTTTTAATGCAACGTCTTTTAATCTAACGCGGAGACTCGACGTCCGCCTTGCCAATTTTCGTCGCGCCTCTCGCCGTGAAATCGACGCAAGAGGAACTAAACGATCGTCGGGCTCGTAATTCGCTCGGCGTTAGGCGGAGGCCGATCGACCGTGGCGAGCCGTCCGGCTGAAAAAGCACGGCCGAGCGGCACGCTTTTGCGGTCTATCGAACGACGAAAGCACCGACATCTATGAACTCGCCGTTATTTATTCCCGCGTGTATCGTCGCGCCGAGAATAGCGCTTACAATGGGATTTTGAAAAGGGGGCCATCGTGGCGCGGTGGCAACGCTCGCCCATTATCGACCGCGCGATACGGTATCCCGCATAATTTCCCCCTCGAAATAAAACCGCGGGAAGGAGCTGCGTTGGTGTAGTGGATAGAGGCTCGGACTGACACGCGGCAGACCCGGCTTCGAATCCCGCCCACATCATCTCCGGTTTTTCCATGCGATATGTATACCATAACTCTGGTGGTTCGGAACCCACCTTAAACACTGGTAGGTCCTAGGCCAAATGACCTTAGCAGTCGGTGCCGAAAAATGAATCGAAAAAAATAAATAAAGCGGCGGGGACGCTGACGCGCAAAGTGGGTGTAGCATCGATCCGCTGATTGGCGGTCCTTTGACAAATCGGCGTTGCGCTCGTAAGCGCGCGCGGCCTCCTGGGTAATTCGCGCGCGTTAAGACCGCACGGTGCCTCGCGCCGAAAGCCCGCTATTGTACAACGGCCTGAAAAAATATTGTTTACGCACGCCGATTACCGGAGGTTTGAGCAAGAGGGACACCCGGCCGATTTCAATCGCGTTGCGCAACGCGCTAGATCGTACTGAAATCGGCGTCTGAATTTAAGCAGGTTAAGGAGACGTCGGTTTCGCAAGGGAGCCCACGAGGTAGTCATTGCTTCCCTAATAACGATTATCCCCGCGGCCGATATATAATCCGGGCCTGCTGATCGGATTAATCATACCGAACGCGGCGGCGGCGCAGAAACGGTCTCGGTGGGAAAACGCGGAGGAGGCGACCGCTGGGAATTTCAACGGCGAATCGAAGCCACTGTCTGCGCGATCCGGACCGCCAGCGGCGTCCAGGAAGTACTTGCTCGTGGAGTACGAGTCGAGGAGTCGAAGCGAGAGGGCGCGGAGCAGGATGAGGAGACACACCGTGGCGATATGCCTGCTGGCGATGATCTACCTGGCCTGTCAATGTCTGGTCAGCGCTCGTCGGATCGTCGACCTGGAGGCTGCGGCCACCGGCCACCACGAGCACCACGAGAAGGGCGGCGGCGAGGAGCACCACGAGCACCACCACCATAAGCACGGTGGGCACGGCGACAAGGGCTACAAGTCCGCGCATCACGACGAGAAGGGCGAGAAGGGCCACCACGACAAGGAGGGCCACTCGGGGCACTACGACGAGGAGGATGGCCACAAGAAGAGCCACCATCACGACGACGGATACTACTCGGAGCACGAGAAGGGCGAGAAGGGCGAGAAGGGCCACAAGTTCCACGAGAAGGGACACTACGGCAAGGGGCACAGCACGAAGGGCCACCACGAGGTGCACAAGCTGGACGAGTTCAAGAAGGACAAGGAGTTCTACGACGAGCACCACGACCACGGCCACCACGAGGGCCACGGAGGACATCACCACGAGCACGGCCACAAGAAGGGGGGTCACTTTAAGAAGGGACACCA
This sequence comes from Ampulex compressa, assembly GCA_038496175.1. NCBI lineage: Eukaryota > Metazoa > Arthropoda > Insecta > Hymenoptera > Ampulicidae > Ampulex > Ampulex compressa. Next base: position 110,858 of record JBCFXI010000528.1, read on the forward strand.
CGACCACGGACACCACGAGGATCATTACGGGAAGAAGGGCCACCACGAGAAGGGACATCATCATCACGATCACAAGGGGCATAAGGGGGAGGGCGGCCACGAGGAGCATCACCATCATCACTCGTCCCACGGGAAGAAAGGCGATCACGATGATCACAAGAAGTGGGGATTTAAGAAGGGACATTGATGCGAGTGTGATGTTTGGTAGTTGCCCCGCTGTTTTGTCTGTTACGTTGTATTTGTTGAGCACCAGGTTGCGTTAATATTTGTACATGCCACTGACCGCAATAAATATTTTCTTACAATGGATGAGCGTGCCTCGTGGGGATGCGACGAGCTATCACCTTGGCTGCCGTGAAATTTTGATACGGGTGTATTGAATGGCGGATCGATCGGTTTTATCCTAGGATCGATGTTTGGGAAAAGCAAGTTTTTGGATGGTATTTCGTTAACCTATCGATTGAAGGTTGGAGATAAAAAGATTCGCGTGACCGGTTGATCGTACGAAAAATATCTACGTTATACGGTTTTAATAAGATGTGCGTTGATATTGATTAATTTGTAGCTATGATTCGGATAGCAGGATTTTGTCTAATTTCGTGAATGAAACCAAGGGAATTTTTATGCCGATTGAAAAGATAAAACGAGTCGAACCGAAAAAGTCGATCTTGGGGTAATGTAGAATATATCGTATAATGTTTATTTATACGTTTTATTGTTCTACGTTTTTTAGCTTATAATACATAAAATTCTAACGACTATAGGTTTTTTACATTATAAACCAAGACAAGCAACATTGTAAAGTGTTACGTAACTTTTTGAAAACCGTAAAAAAATGCAATAATTATTTTGCCGATACACTTTCACTGGACTACGTAATTTATTTGCCATTGGTATCTGAAATTAATTTTTCAAAATGAAAGATCAATTACGCATCGTCGTGCATAGTTTTAGCAACGTTCGCAAAGTATAAAATAGGATTTTTACTTTCGTTCCGTTGCGGTGATCGTGGCTTGCACCGCGTATCCGATTCTCGTAATAGTTCACTGACACCTTGTTTTGTCTAGAGAATGCTATAACGATGTACTAACTCGCAAAAGAAATTTGGGTCGGTGGCTACCGCATTTCTTTGGCCAAAAACTCATTTCTGGTCAATTACCAGTACGCGTTAAGTAACTTTCATTGCGCGGTCACAACGAAACCCTATACGCGTGTCAGTTCTAATCCAAGAACAAAAAAGCGACGGTTATTCCAATAAACATAAATTTCACGCCAAATTGCATAGCTGTCAAAATTATCTAAATGGAATTCCAATTTCTATCGTATTTCTTCCTAAATTATCACCGGACTGAAACGATGATAAATAAACCAGCTTATGATCAAAGCACGGTAAAATTATAACCGGCTAAGACCTCATTTTTCTCTAAAAAAAATTATAAAGTTTCTACAAAACCTGTTAGGAATCGATGTAGATATTGCTTATATCTTTGTTTATTTTTTCTGCATTACAACAGGTATAAAATAGATTACGCCACTTTCCACCGAAGATGAGAGCGATGTTAATCCGCATATTGTTTGTCATATCTCTGCTTTTGGATCGAATTCGCCCCCTTCTCAGTGGCGTAGTTCTCGGAGTTGTGGCGATAGGAATCCTCGGCTTCGTGCCTTCCGTGGCCCTCGTCGTGGCTCCGCTCTTGTCCCTTCTCGTACCGACCCTTCTTTCCGTCTTCACGTCGATCAAATCCCGAATCGTATCGCCGTCCTTTCTCGAAACCGCCTTCCAGCGTCTCACGGCGCTCCTCCTCGTTTGCATATTTATCAAACTGCCCTTCATTATGGTCCTCGTCATAAAAGTCCGTGTCCTTCTTGTACTCGTCTTTGTGATAGACGTTGTGAAAGCCGTTGGTTTTGTGCCCCTTTTTGTGGTAAGTCGTCCGCCCGAAGCTGCCGCCTTTCTCATCCTCCGCCGCCTCCTCCGACTGGCCGTATCTAGCAGCCGCGTCTGCGTGATCCTTTTTATGACCATTTTCATCGTCGTAGAAGCCTACGAGGTAGAAATTAATTCCGTACTGAGATATAGGTCACCCATATTGGATGTATCGCCCGCGCTATCGTGCAGATTAATTCTCTCGGCGTGAATCCGTAGAGGTTTCGTCTTTTAATCGAACTGTACGTGATAGATGAGACGGACTAATGGAATGTACTGTATTTTTTTTTTCTTAATTCAATCTCGACGCCTACCGCTATTCATTTGGACTAGGACTTAGTGTTTAAAGTGAGCTTCAAACCAGCAGAGCTACGGTATATGTATCGCATGGAAAAAGCATCGGTGATGGACGGGATTCGAACTCGGTTCTTCCGCTTGGAAGTCCGAGTCGAAGATCCATTACACCACCGTAGCTCTAGAGAATACTGTATATTATGGATAAAAATTTTATTTTCGACGACTTTTGGGAGAAGTTTAAAGAATGATTTTCGTGAACTAGCGATACGTGTATCATATCTCATGAGAGTGCACGATTAGAAATGCTTAGCACTCTTTCACAGTTATGCTTAGTTTTCTCGAAAGTTACTGGGCGTTTCAAATCATTTCCAAGCGATCACTACTATGTTACACACGTTTGTCACCGAGATGATAGACGAGATTCAAATTTGAAATTTCTCCGTGTAACTACAAACCCCGCGTTGCTCATAATGAAGACATACCTTGGTCCTCCTTCGCGTCGTGTTCCTCGCGTTCTCCTTCATCAAACTCCCGACGACTCTCGTATCCCTTCTCACCCTTCTCGCCACTAAACGATCCTTCCTCCGCCTCGTACTTTCCTCCATTCCCATCCTCCAGAAACGAATCAGAATGCCCATCAGGTTGATCAGCAACGTGATACAACTTCCCATAAAACTCTCTCCCTATATCCTGATCACCTTCGCGATTAAAATCATTATTCCCCGCGTCGTCACTCTCCTCTTCATCGTTCTCATCCTCCTCCTCTTCTTCATCGTTATGCTCATCCTCGATATCCTCGTCGTCATTATCCTCGTGTTCCACCAGTGTCTCACGGTTCGTGGCGCCTGGAAGTCTCCAGGTCGCCTCCAGGGTCTCGTAGTAGGGGGCACGGGGCTCTTCGTGGACGTACGACTCGTGTAATTGCTCGCCACCGTAATTGGCAATTCCTGCGTCCGGCTGCTCGACGTAGGGGACGATCTCGCGTTCCTCGGTGGCGTAAGCGAGCATCGCGGGCTCGTAGGCCGCTTCGTGGAGAGCAACAGGTGCGCCCAGGACGTAGCTCACCGTCCCTGGCGTATGATAGTAACGTCCGCTTCCGTGATTGGTGTATCGCACGTAAGAGACCGGAAGGCCCTGTCGCTGGTCGTACGCGTAGCCGCTGGCGGAACTCTCGAGGTCGGAGCTCCTCATCTCCGAGACGATCATCCGCTCCATTCGAGCGGGCGATGCGTTGCCCTGGACCGCCAGCAGGCCCAGGAGAATCGTGGCGAGCATTCTTGATGATGATTTTTTTTAACAGGGTATTCAAAAAGACTGGCGGTAAATTACTTGTTAGACGAATATGGAAAATTTGTCACTATGTTTCTGAAAGGAAACACTGAGAACGATCTTGAAGTATTGTTGCGTTAATTTCGAAACTGATTTATAAAGTGTGTTATGATGAATATTTAGTTGCTGAACCCTTTGGTTTCGTAGTTACTAGAAGTGGGTTCGAGAGTTTTTGTTACTAAACCTAAAAGCAGGGTGTGCAGATATCCTCTGTCAAGTCTTTCCTCGTGAACATTAGAAGTGGATTATGGAGTTTCCTATTTCAAGTCGAATCTTCGAGTCTTCGTGGAGAATATAAAAAATCCGTTGTGTATTTTTCTACTGCGAGCGTCGATGGCGGACTTTTCAGCACCCTTCTGCGAGCCTCGATTCGTGAACTCGCGAGCAAACACACTGACGTGTTCGTCGACGTCGTTGCTTTATATATATATTGGAAATCAGGACCCTCAGGGTCAATTCGAGAACGCGACAATTCATTCGTGGCGTATGAAGAAAGGCCTCGAGGTTCCCAGAGTGGCGCGGCACTCCAGAAATCGCGAGTCCTTTGCGCAATGGGGAACCTCGAGGCCTGGTGATTCGGCTCAAGAAGTTCTTTGGCAACATCCTGGTCAAGGTCAATCGATGTACTTTGTCGCCGTCGAGGGAGCAGAAGAGCGAAACGTCGCGTTTCGTAAGGACTCCGACGAGAGTTTCGCCTCACTTGTTTGGGTAGCACCTGCTTCGGAAACTTTACGATAATATAAAAGAAATTGCCGGTGGAAATGGTCGGTCGTATTAAATTTGCCAGAGTGTTTCTGCCTGATTAATCGTCGGTAACGCACCGTGACTTCTGAGTAACGTTCCATTCACGTTGTTCAGCGTGAGGCGAATGTTAGTTTCTCTCGAATCCGGGGATAGTTGCGGTTTTCAGCTGCATTCCTGAAATTTACGGATTAACGATTACTCAACATCGCGGGCTTCCTTTTTGCGTTTAGGTAATAGTTACGATACGCATTATCGCGAGGCATTACGATGGGTAGAAAAGATCATACAATAATCAATAATCGAATTTGAGATTCCCCGAAAGTTATGAATTCATAATTCAGATCTAGATCAAAGAGATTTAGTGAAACCGACTGGAGGGCTTCTTAAGTCGTAACAATAATATAAAGAGACATATAGTATCCTAAAAAATCAGAATCACGAATTTCGTTTAAAACCTTCTAGTCGTTGCACAGACCATAAGGATTATTAAGTAATTCGTATACACAAAACCAACCTACCTACACCAGAGCTGGTAGTCGTTAATAACCATAGAAGCTTTGCACGTATATCAGAACCTACAGTAGCTCTTAACCGTAGCCATCGATCCAACTCGATATACGCGATACGCGCAAGCACAAAACTCCTAGTCGCCAACAACCGCATCGATCGTCGCGGCATCAATATACGAGCACGACAAAAATAACACCGTAGACCGGATAAAGAGGGCGGGACAAAGAGGGTCGAAGAAGTGGTGACGGAAGTAAATCCACGAAGCTCGAAGGTCAATGCGACGCATCGAACCCGGTTAGAGACGGCCAGCCTCGCTCGGCCACGGGGTTGGTGGGCCCGAGGCCGCGTGAAATCGGAGCTCGGCCGAACGTCCCCGCGTACTGTCCTTCCAGACGCACTCGACGGTCCTGGGCGAGAGCCAATCGTGCCGGGTCTCTCGAACGCTCGTCGCAAGATATAAAAGAGGTGGGCCTATGGCGCGGAGGATACAGTGTATATCAGGCCGCTTCCACGATTCGTGGACTCTCGACGGCTGTTCTCCTTGGCACGCATGCTGTCTGAAGCAAAACGGACTTTTGGGCGCAGTATCTGGAAAGTACCCGGACGTATCGCAGCTCTGGCGCTTCCTCGTCTGCCTTGAAAACAGTAGGTCCCAGGCCAAATGACCCTAGCAGTCGGTGGGGGCATTGATTAAAGAAGAAGTAGAAGCGAGAAGGAGCGCGTGGAAGATGAGGACCCTGGAAACGGGCTGGTACGCGGCCTGCCTCCTGCTCTGCGCGTGCGCAGCACCGGAGGACTTCAAGGACGAATCGATCCTCTCGAGTATCCCGGACTTGGAGGCGATGGCCACGGGCTTTGGATTCGACGAAGCGTCCGTGGACGAGCTGTCGGAGATGATCAGGGCGGACCTGGGCCGAAGGCTGATCCCCATCGGGTCGGCCACTCCTGGAGCTTCGCCAATGAGGCCGGGCCTGGAGCCGGACGCGGAGATGCTACCGGCGCATTTCGAGAACGTGAAGCCTCCGGGGGTGGACCATATGGAGCTGAGGCTCCAGGAGCCGCGAGGCGAAGCCACGGATTCGAATGCTGCGGTTGCGAAGGACTCGATGCATGGTAGGAGGAGCGGAGATGCGCGATTAATGTATCGGGATCGTTGCTAGCGCGTTTCAGGGTCTGGCACTTGTTCTAGACCGATACCGATCGTTTCGACTACCGACGATGCTTCTTCCTGCCTCTCACTCGTATTCGCTCGGCTCGTCGATGTTACGTTATGAACTAAAAGGCTGTGATCTAAAAGCATGTATAACATTACGCTCTTCCCGCGAGTCTTGTTCATTCGTTTTCCTCGCTTATGTAAGGTTACATTTTTGATACGTCGATTCGTAAGCTGTAATTTCCAACGGATTAATATATCGGATAAAAACGCATAGAATAATATCAAGATCAGTATTTTCGATTTATTACTACACCCCCTTTCACACTTCTATGAAGCCATCCTTTCGCCACTATTAATCATGCCCCAGGAATCGTGCTTATGCAAGGAACCCATTCCCCCACTGCGCATGCGCGTATGCGATAATATCGAGAATAAGATTTAGTCGACATTCTTTCCAGACGGAAAGAAGCTTCGAGCCGAACAGGGCGGCGGTCTGTCGCGCGTGGCCTCGAAGCAGGTCTCTTCGGGCGTTCAGGGCAAACAGGGCGGTACGAAGACCGTGGCCTTCGAGGAGGGCACGAAGGGCGAGGTTGAGAAGGAGAGGCAGAAGAGCCAGTACTCGGAGGGTGCTGGTCGGAAGAAGGAGCACTCCGAGAGGGAGGAGAGCGCGAAGGGCCACGAGGACGGCGTGTCTAGGGAGAAGGGCGCCAGCTACGAGGTCGAGAGTAGTCGCGATAAGGGGCACAAGGCCGCGGGCTATCGCAACGTCTACCACAAAGACGAGTACAAGAAGGACGCGGACTTCTACGACAACGATCATCAGGGCGGGCATTTCAAGAAGCACGGAAGATACGGTGAGAAGCACGTGGCCATCGAGGGAACGTTCAAGAAGGGCGCCAGCGGGGATTTGGGCTTTGACAGCGCCCTGACGAAGAAGGCGGGGATGTTCGAAAAGGGTCGCGCCGCTCAGAAAGCTCAGGGTCGCTCTGGCAAGCAGGGCTACGACGAGTTTTTCAAGAACCTTGCCGAATTCGCGAAGAAGGCCGACCACGTCGAGGGCAAGAAATATGGTTTTCTCGACGTGAAGGCACGATAGGCCTGATTATATTTAATCCCGACTTCCCGTGGAAGCGTTTACGATGTAAGTTTATTTATCGCGAGTATCCGAAAATGAACGACGTATTCGATCGGCAGGATTACAACAGTTTTATAAGAACCTTGCGGAATTCGAATAAAAACTTGGTGTCGTAAACGGCGAGAAATTCTGTTACTCGTATACTAAGGCGCTAAAGGTTACTCCAATATTAAGTTCCTCTCGATCGAATCTTTCCGCGAGAGAGCAACGTTTTATTAAAACGTTTATGGCGTAAGTGTCTTATATCTGCATCGACATTCAATAGGTTACACTCTAGAACTGGACGATTCACCGTGACTACTTCACGTTTAATCATCGTTTAACGCGCCAGATCCTAATTCATTAAAGCGAAATATTATTTTCACGATTGTACAAAGCTAAATATTCGTAGCTAATTAGCAGACAGCGTGGGAGCGTGATTATATCTGAATCAGCGTTTGATATAGCGGAAGAATTTATTAATATAACACATTGCCGGAACGAGGGCACGGCAATAATTCTACGCGCACCTGGGAATTGAATATGCGAGTGCAAAAGAATTATATACATACCTTCTGTTTAATCTGGAGCTTTAGAGCGGCCAGGATTCCAGTTAAATATAATCCGTTCTATTGGAATTCCTCGCTTGACACCCAGTCGATCGGCGAGCCGGCTGGAGGATAGTAAACCTTCGCCCTCCCCCAAACTTCATCGCGATATATGGTTCCGTTTTTTATTCGCGCGGCAAGCAATGATTTCCTGGCACACAGAATTGCCTCGTTTCGCGCGTCACTGGGCGGCTGCCGCTTGATTAATGGATATTAATAATGCCCGGCATTGTTGCGCCGATAAATTGCAATCTTTCGCGGTCGATTCGGCCGAAATGAGGGTGAAGGGACGTAATTGGGTGCAACGTTCCGCGGCTCTCGAATTTCGTATTCTCGTTATTCCGACAAGGCCGAACCTTCTTAATAATCGAAGATTATTCGACTGAACAAGCGATATACACCCCCGCCTCTGTCGGCTCGAAACACATTATATCGCGCTTCTTTTTTCAAAAACCCCCGAAAATGTGGAGCGCAGGTACCATGGATATTCAACTCCAACATTCTAGAGAGATCGAAAAACTCGCAAAAGAATATCACGTATTTTATACATCAATTTTATGGGTTCACGTTGATTAGTCAAAGCAGTGCGATCACTTCACGACAAAAAGGTGACACTTTCTTAAATATCGATTTCCTCTACACATAATTAATCTACGCTTTGCTTCATTCGGTACATAAACCGCTAAATGTTACCGAACATCCTCCATCAATTCGTTCGTATAATTCCAAGGAGGATTTGGTTTCCATCCGACAGGCCGAGCAGCCGCGCCTCACCTGCTAAGAAGGAATGTGTACCGAGCAGCGGAGGCACGTCTTTGGTTGTGCAATCGCAGCCGCGTATTCGAATGCGTGCACCCACGTGCACCGCGACGCGTGTGCTCACGTAGGGAAGGTTATTTGCGTGTGCACGCGTGTCCTCCTAGAAGGGAGACGGCGGAACGCGCCGGGAATAATACATAAATCAGATGTTGGCCTGCAGGCTGCCAGGCATATCACTCCGCACAACGGTTATGAATGAATAGAGCCTCCCTGAGTTATCGTCCTATCTACCCTTCCGTAAGCCTACCCTGGACCGGCCCTAAGCTTTTTAACGGCCGTAAATGCGCCTCTACGAAGCACCGTGTATTTCCTCTGGCTATGCTAAGGCTATCTCGTTTGATGAGAACGCACCCAAAAAGGAAAGAACCTTATTCAGTTGTGTTCGTTTGTCAACTTTGATACGCATGATTCGTAAACGGTATAGACGATGGGAACTTTTTCAAGTCATTCGAATGTCCATAATTTGGCGCACAATTGACAGAAAAATGTACGCTTGTTTACGGTTCTACGTGAAAATTGTCATGCCCTTTGTTGTTTTTATTCGTTATTTATTCGATTATTTTTTGCGTTTATTTGTAATTTATTTTATTATATTTGCGTAATTGTTTAGCGAGGTGGATCGATGGTATTTGTGCGCCATCCTATAAATATCTCGATTCCGTGACAAGCGTGAATATGGATACCGTATCGATATTAGACGACTTTCACGACGTGTCGGTGTAATACGAATAGCGCTATGGAAGTAGCGATTCTACGCGAATTTTCCATGTCTTGCACGTTTTGAAAAAATGCTGCCATTATTGCATTCAACTAAAAGAAGCACGATACCGCTTCTATACAAGTCATACCACCATGTCGCTTCCAGACAATTTGGATCGAGATTCGCTCTAAGCGATATTAAAATTAAAATATTTAAAAGCTCCGCTCAAAAGAAGCATAGTGACGTTGACTGTCCCACGAGCGTAAGTCGTAAAAAAAATCCAAATCCTAGATTCACCCCGCAACAACCACCGTGTCCACCTCAGAACAAGCTCCTCTACAAGATGCGAGTGGCGCTACCCCCGGACTACGACCGGGTCCTGTGCTTCATGAACGAGGCGTACTACAGGCACGAGCCGACCATGATCAACCTCGGTTTGCGCGGGACGGAGCCGAGTGGCGCGCTGCGGGAGATCATGCACGAGAACGTGAGCGAGGGCATGACGATAATCGCGGAGGATCCTCAGGATCGCATTCTGGGGGCGGCGGTGAACACCGGCTCCTGCCCGTGGGACCCCCAAAGGTCGGTGGAGTTCGGCAGGAGGTGCGAGGAAGGGCCGGCACGCGACGCCATCGAGTTCCTCGCGTACGTGAGCAGCAAGCCGAACGTCTGGGAGCGATTCTGCGTCCTGAAGGTCTTCGAGTGCAACAACCTGGCCGTGGCCGAGGAATTCCGGGGCCGTGGCATCGCCAGGAGGCTCCTGGAGGAGAGCTGGTGCATGGCGCGGGATTGCGGCTACAGACTGTTCCGCATCGATTGTACCAGCAGGTGAATCCGGCCGTGTGACCTTGGAATCTCGGTTGGGCTACGGTATGCCCGAGATTCGAGTTGTTTCTCTGCGGTTCCTAGGATCGCCCGGGATCTCGAAGAATCCGGGAAGGATTCTGGGGTGTTTCTCTGGTCGGATAGCGACCTGCGGTTTGGCGTGCGCGTGGTTCTCGAGATCCTGGCAACCAAGATCGTGTGATTTTATGAATTCGTTAGGAGTTTGGAGAGTCGTGATTCGTGCGATATCCGTGAAGAAGCGTTTGTTAGGGTAGATAAACGAACATTGAGGCACTGCCCCCGTTTGATCGATCGTAGAAACTAAAGTCGCGTGGTTTTATCCATTTATTTATAACGAATAAAGCGGAGTTTCTGAGACATTGATAAACAAGCTTCGAGCCACGAATTTTGGCGATAAGTTCGTCGGAAACGAGTCTTAAAATACAACTTTCCCACTCGAGTTTCCACGTAGTTTTGCTTTAAAGTAATCTCACTTCGCGCAACGCGCACGCAACCGAAAACTTGTCCCCTCGAAACGATTAGCAAAGCAGAGTATCGAAGTAAATTCTAAACGTTTGCGCCAATAGCGCTTAGTTTGGAGTTTCTAGACTTCGAACGTACTGGGATTTCTGAAGTCCCACTTCGGCGCTCCGTAAGAATCTCAAAGTTTTCGCGGTGGTGTTGGCGGTAAAGTTATAGAGATCGATGGAGTTTAACCGCCGAACAGAATCCACGGGTTTTGAGGAACGTGGAGGCTAATGGCTTCCCTCACGTGCAGATATACCGCGAGAATAGCGGAGGGTTTCGGATGGGAGAAAATCTGCACTGTTCCTTACTGCCGGTACGTGAGAAACGGCGAGCTCGTCTTCAAGCATATCAAGGAACCGCACACGGAGGTGAACACCTACGTGGATCGCCTTACGTACTGCAAGGATTACTATCCGCCTTACAAGAAAAATACGAAAGCGTCGACGTGGAGATCAGGCGAGAAGAAAAAGTGATATTTGTACGGCCGAGAATAACTGGAGAGATTTTGTTAGCGTGTTGATCGAAAAATGTCATCCTCCTTTATCGTCGGAGTCGGGCAAAAAGTTCTGCGTGGCAAGTTCGCGGGGGAAAAATCGAAAGCAGGGTATTTTTCTTGGGGCAAAATTCACCGAAGAAATTAGGTAGGGTAATTTATTTTACACCCAACTCTTATTGAAATTGAAAGTAAGTCGCGCCTCTCTTGGTAAGTTTTCTTCCAAGAATCGAAACGGCATTCGCGTCGGAGTATAAAGGAAAAAGTCGCGGGAAAGTACTTAATTTGAAGGGTAAATTTTATGCTCGACCTTAAGAACAGATCTCTTTTCTTTTTACGTTTTGCAATAAAGGTACACGCCAAAACGAGCATTCTCTTTTTTTCCAATCCGCGCCCAATTTTGTTTGTCCGAATCTTACAAATATCGTCGTTTTGCCCGCGAAATAAAGGGTGTATCTTCGCAATTCGCGTTTCTAGTATTCCGCTCGTAAATCGTAATTTAATTCCTCCGATTGAGGATTATAAGCGTCATTATACTCGCGCATTAAGGGATTACGGATTCGATCGAAAGCTCGCGGAGTGCAATCACCCCGGGCTCGGTGGTACAAAGTCCGAAAGTCGGCGGAAACAAAATGCGGTAGCATTCAAATTAAATTCTCGATATTTGACTTCTAAACCTGCGGACTCAAACGAGGTCCAAAGTTAAACTTAGGTAGTCTGCGGAATTACAAATGCTTGGAGTTTCGGATCGAACCGAATTTAGCTTCCCAAGTTTGGTTAAGAGAGTCGGGCCTTGACGTTCCGTGGAACGTCAATTAAGTGTTCCGTCAAGAACCACGGGGAAGATAATTGCCGTTGAATAAGATTCCCCCAACGTCGGGACAAAAGCGTCTCGTAAACCGGAAACCGGGAGCAAAATTGGCTATCTCGTACGTTCTTCCACTCCGAGTGCTCCACATTGTTTTTCATGCCGTCCTTTGTCGCGTTTTTAAATAATATCGCGAGCGTGGAAAAGTGAGGGGCCCACGGCACGACGAAAAGTGGAAATAAGGAAGCGGTGAGATGTAATGCAGAAAGGAAATATCGTCGGAAGAAACGTGGGTAGGATTCTGAAAATGAGAAGAAACAATTCAAAAGCGTTGAATTAGAATTGTAGAACGAGGTAACGTATCGTAAAACATTTGTTTGCTCGCGCACGCGTAGTAGCTCTTCTTAATGCAAAGCATTTACATGAAAAAGAAGTCGACCGCTCTTAGCTTCGAACGTAATATTCCCAGGATCGACCAACTTACTTCCAACGCATTCGCATATCTCAACATCGAAATGCACACTCCGTACTTTAGACATCGCGGTCCAGCGCAGTTTCCACAAAATTGTCTACATCGAAAAACATTATCTCGCCCGCGATATTTTTCACTCCCCTATACTGTTTCACGCTCGCGATACCCTCAGCACTCTTCCGTAAACCGTGAGTCACGCGTTTCCTCGAAATCGATCACGATATCCGGCCAAATCACGTTTCGTTCAAACCCTAATAAATATTCCAATAAATCCCTCTTCGCGCACTCGATAAACTCGCGATAAGAGGAATAGCGGGCAAACGCGGATATGCTCTTCCGAGATAAGGTGAAATAGTTGCAGCCGTAAACTAGATACATCGTCGTAATGCGAAATGCCCACAATGCCGTGCTTGTTTTAGTTCTAAACTCGCGGAAGTTGCGTACATGCATCATCGCCGCAAGAACAAACGCGCTGTCCACGGAGGGTACGTCGCACGTTGGCCGTCTTTGCTCTGGCCCCGGCCAAATTAATTACGAGGCCCCCACCGTCGAATCTATCGCCATTCCTCCAGAGGGAAACTCGCTCCTCCCCTTGGGACTACATTGCGTTTGAATCGAAGTCGGAGCTGCGCCTAGGAATTACGTGGTATAAGAGGGAGGATAGACGTGATCAGTTTTAAGAATAATGTAGTCTAGGATGCGGACAGCCATGTCGTTCATCGTAAGAAAATATATACAAGGCGTATAGGAATTTTAAGTATTCTAAGCCTTCGAATGTATGAATGTGTGTATGCGTCTGTGCATGGGAAAAATGTGTAACCGGGGCACTGCGAAGAGTCGAATTTGGACAGCCCAGTGTGAAATGTCGAAATGTAGAATCGAGTTTAAGTTTATGTTACAAAAATCTTAATGTATTTCCCTCGTTGCTCCTCTAGTCACTATTTTACACTATTATTTTCTATATTTCCCAACTCTTATAGTCAACACCATCCCACCACGCCTTCTGCGCTCTCCTCGAAATTCGCACGGTCGACGAAAGAGACTGAAAATTGTAGGCGGCTACTGAATTTTTACTTCACCTTGGAGACGCGCCCGCACCGTGAATTTCCGGCCGTAAGCAATCGGCTGGCGCGATTCAACGGGATATTTACACTTGACACTTGTTACGCATTAATTCAAAGCTCCGCTGAAGTTTTCACGCTCCTTTTTCCCCCAGACTTTGGCCCTTCGCCGGAGAAAGGCTCGTTTTCAACCCGCTCGACTATAAAAAGCGTGCAAATAGGGCGAAACGAAGGGCGGCGAAAATGTTATCTTTTTTACTGTGCATCAAAGAGTTGATGCGAACGGCGCAAGGCAAAAGAGGGGAAGAAAATGGGCGCCGGCGAGGAGTATACTCCGCTAACTTGATTATGCAGCGAACACAGCCAGTTACTCGGCGTGGATTGATACGAGGCAGCCGGGAAAAGAAGGTCTTGCTTTATCTTGGACGCGTGTTGCCGGGAAAAACGTCGTGCAATTAGTTAACGCGAGGTAGTCGCTGGAGTCTGAATAAATCTTGATAATTAGGTACACCGACGTCTATAATGTTATACACGAGCCAACATAATGCCGTTAATTCTAAGCCGAAAAAATCTCGCGCGTAAACTCATGCGAGGGAGCCGGGGAAAAAAGAACTTGCGTTATCTTGAAAGCTTGTTCGAATCAAATCGTACACATGGCGTATAATACGTATTTTTAAAAAATGAATAACAAGAAAATAGTGTTTTTCTTAAAACAGCTGGGTGTTGTAACTGTTCTTAGAAAATATCTAAAACGGGAAGTATATTCAATGAGAAGGGCAACGAAGAAAAAAAGCTATCTTTCAAACATTGGATCTTTGCGTAATGACTTATAATCGAGGTATGGAATATTTTCGAAAACAGAATCGTCACACGATTCGTTTGGCCCAGGGTGAAAATGCATTTGACGTGCATAGTAATCGAGATTTTTAGCGCTAAAGCATCGCAAATTGAGTCGGGTTGAAATTAGCCCCCAGTGTTCCTACCGTAAATAGTATTCCGTTGAGAAAGCACGAGATAGCGGAGGGAAACTTGGTCCGCCCAGTAACTCATTTCCTGCTTGCATTTAACGGAAATGATTTTCAGTGGACTAATGGAAACAATTGGGTCGCCATTTCACATTAATCGCGAGGTAGATTGCGAATGATTAATTCTACGTATGCTTCGTATAACTGCGTATATATAATACATACCTTTCGTATAATTATCCTAAAGGACTTCGATAACGAATATTAATATACGCGAAATACGTGCGTTCTTATTTTGTATAATATTCGTCTGACGCGTATAATTTGGATTACTATTAAAAGAATAGTTACGATTCATGAAGGCCACAACTAACTTGGCACACCCAAAAAGAACCAATATATGTATCAAACGTAAAAAATATCCAATCAATCCTAATTCACGAGCACACAAATTTTCCGAATTTGACGTGCAATAACGTACGGTTCCGGATACACTGTTGCGTATGAGTAACATTTTTTTTTTCGTACCTTCACAAAAAATACAGGTTGCGCTATTCACGCAGTGATAAAGAAAGTAGTCCAACGATTCGATTTTTGCAGAAGCTCGATAATACGATATTTAAACGCGATACTTGTCCGCCCCGGCACACGTTACCAGACCGTAAGACAGTGGGTCTGGGTTAAATTTTACCGTGATTTCACCGTCATGCCTCGCCCTCCCATCCTGTAATCCCAGATGTGGAAACGCGGTAATTAAATTTCACGTCGTCTCGAGAGTTTGCATAAATCTCGGAGTTAATTCGGCCGCCGTGCGTAGCGTTACCTGTTGATGACGTTCCTTCGAAGCGCGACCATCGCGCTCCTGTTTTACAGGTAGTACCTTCAAGAGATCATAAGTTAACGGACGGAACAGTCGCGAAGTTTCAAACGGCGGGAGATAAGATACTCCGTGCATCGACGTTTATTAACGGGCGAAAATCTAACGAAGATCGTGCGCTTGATTTTTGGCAAGGATCAACAAGGTTGTAGAAATCATGTCCTGATATTCAAAATCGGTACTTGGCTATCGGCGAATTCGAAGTAATATACCTTACTGATTTAACACAGTCCGTTGGTATAAAACGTATGTTTGGAACGTAGAACCGAAGTATCCAAAATAGTAACCAAACCTTTTGCTTCACTTCTTAGCGCTGTTTTTTTCCTTCGCAGTTTAGCTGTCTATATCACAGCAGTTCTCGTGACGAATAGTTATCGTACGTATCGAACAATGCAATTCTCGAATTACATCCTCAACGTATCTCATCAAATCCAAGCATCGCAAAGCATTAACCGAAATGGTCGGACCAAGAAAGATATTCCTATCCACATTCGTCTTCCACTTGGCCGATCCTATCGTTAAAACGTCCAACAGCGCCCGCGCGTCTCCGCGGCATCAGGAAAAACGTCAGCGGCCGTAGTCTGCCTCGTAGTAAAATTCCTCAGGCCAAGAAGCATCGGCGTTGTAGATTTTCCGCTCGGTTTCGTCCTCCTCAGTTTCACCTGTTGACACGGTCCCTTCGAGAGGCAGCCACGGCGCGCACTTATTTTCCCGACAGGCAGATCGATCGTTGACAAGGCGGGCTTTCAGCGCTGCGTCCGGCGCCTTTTGGGCATAGCCGGCCGATCCGAGACGTGCTCGAGGGGCGTCTCGCACGGCATCCGAGATGGATTAGGATTTGAGTTGGCGGCTGCTCCCCGGCCACGTCTCAAAAACGATCTCGTGCCGATCTCGAAGCCGTAATGATTAATGGAGTTAGGGAGCCGCGCGTAGTTCCGTAATACCGTGGCAACTATCGAGTCGGAATTACAGTTGGGAAACTTGGAGGTGAGTTAGGGGACCGACGTCGTCCCGGTCGGTGGATTCTCCCGTCTCCTTGGCTCCGCAGCCATCCGACCACGTAGCAAACTCGATTTGATTTTGATTCGACGTACACTGGAAACGCATTTAATACACGTGCTTACGTGCCGGGTACGCGTGTATCGACTGCGAATGAGCATTATCCGCGGCTGATACCTCGTAAGGGCTCATTAGCATTTAGAGAGGAGGTAATGCGTTTTCCCGGGGTAACGTGTCGCCCGGCGAAAGTTACGCCGGCTTTTCTCGCGCCCCCTCACCCCGCCAGGAACGGAATCGTGGGGGATTCATAAAGCGCGAGTAATGCGCTGCCTCTATGGCGGCCCCTTAAAACTTTGCGACCGCCGGACCGCGTTTATTCTCTCGATGGACTTTTACGATCGATTTACCAGCGCGCTGCATCATCCAGGACGATACGTTCGACGGCCCCTTTAAAGCGGATGAGAATATATGTACGGATACAGGATGTCCCAAAAAAGTGTGCTCGCTGTTTGTCCGTCCGTTTTTTCCGTGGTTTTTTTTTTTTTATAGAACGTGGTTGGAGATTGGTGAAAAGTGGTTTGAACGTTTGGGAACACGCGGAGGTGAGTACGGATGCATTATCGATGAACGCTTGAATCGAAACTAGATGTACGAGTAATGGAGGAATGACGAGAAAGGGAAATAAGTAATGAGAAGAAAGCGAGTATATTTTTTCTTGGGACATCCTGTATATGTATCAAGATACTCCTATTGCTTATCGACCCGTTTTATACTAACGCCTTTCCAGGTGAGCTCGGTAACTCTTCGTCCTGGATTTCCACCTTATTTCCGTGTAACCGCAATGTTGGTTGTGAAATTTTTAGAAATACAAAATTCGATTAGGCCGCTAACGTGCACGTTTGATCGATCGAACGATGATGAAGAACAAGATAATACTTATTCCACGATCCATGAATAAGCTCTGTATTTTTCCTCCTTGTTCCAGGATAAGCTATTTCGGAACTTGAGAAAGCCAGGACCATAAAAGAAAAATAAATAGGTTTACTTAATCGTTCAGACACGATAAAGGGATGCTAAATATTCTCAACAATTTTTATGGAAAAAAAAACATTGCGACAACATCATTCTGATTGCTTTGATAATTCCATTGTCAAGGGGAAGAATGTCGCGTTAATCTATTTCGTTAGTAGAGAGAATTGGGAAAATACGGGAACGAAAATAGATCGGATTCGCGTTTCCCGGCCTCTTCGATTCTCTCGGTTGTTGGATTATTAAAATGCACGGTGCTATTCCGTCGGTGCAACTGATAGTTCCGTGTTCGGTTTTCTGACGCGCTGGTACCCGGAGCTAACGTTTGTCGAGCTTCCGTGCACTTGGGCGCGGTGTGAACGAGCTTAATCTGCATAATTCCAGCTCTGGGTGTAGCGGCCCACCGTGTATTTCGAGGAACACGCGCGTCTGCACCTCATAGTGCCCGTAATTCCACTAATATTGGGAATTGTTTGGCGAATTGAAATAGTTCGGTAGGGAACCATTCTATCGTCGTGATCGTGCGTAACGGCACGATCTCGCATCCGTCGAGTAAATGGCACTTTCGGAGATGTTAAGACTTACGATCATTATCATTAACCATTTTTACAGAATTTTACTACGCCAAGTACGAATTTATTTCTACTCTCATAATTTATTTATTATTATAATTATTAATAATATTATTATATTTAATCCATTATAATTATATATATGGAAATTTCTTTAATAACGCGCGATTTTTCGAGGGAGAATATAACGTAACCTAAAACGTGTACATAAATTGTGAATTAAAAGAAACGAAGTACTCGTTAATATCGGTGTAGCATTCGCATTTACTACCAAGGTTTTATTTTAAATACATAAATCATTTGTGTTAATGTATCTCACGAATGAAGTCTACGGTAATGCAATTCATCTTTTGAATACCGTCGGGCCAGACACGGTGCGTCGAAATAGAATTTATATCGCGAAAGATTCCATAAATCGACATCAAACTCGCATCAAGGGAAATATAATAAGATGCGGCACGGTGATACGCCTGTCGATAATTTGATATACCATCCGATGGTTTTGACGTATAACTGATGGGATAATACTATGTTTAGAAGGGTACTATTGACAAGATACGCTGAAAGCGTGTAAAATTCAGTTCGCATCTCTGCCATAAATCTACGTTTCTGCGAGCGTTCCAAGCGACATTTTTCATGCGCGCATGAAGTATTTAATTTAAGATATCGCGGAGGTGCTTTAGACGTGCCGAGTTTATCAAGATGTTTGCTAAGATATTCTTTCGAGAACTTGCCGAAAATGATGAAAGTCGCATTACCCTATGATACGATCGAGCACCGCTCGACGACTGGAATGAGCGAGTGTGCGGGACTAAGCTTTTTCTGGTCGAAAGCATTTTTTACGATTTTGTACGGACGTTTTGTACTTGCAAATGTAATATAATACATTTTTCTCATGTACTTTTAAATAATATATCCTTTTTATTAGCGTACGAGTTGCGTCGAGCACATCGTCCAAATCTTAACTCAACACAAATCAAGTCTTTTTATATACACTGATCATAATCGGCTCGTAGAAAAGGGTAGCCGCGAAATTCAAATCGCGTAAATCGATATCGCGCGCAAAAAGAATACGAAGCAAGCGAAGTTATAATTTTCCGCTGAAAAAGAGACTCGTGTAAAAAAAAAGCGAGCGAATAGAGGGACAGGTGTACGCTCAAAACTTACGCTAACGCCGACTACCTTCCAGCAGCGCGACGTCCACGCTCGCGATAATCGCCCTCACCGCCTACGCCCGCCGATAATAATCCAGCTCGGTCGACCGCCGTGGAAGTTAGGCGGGCGAAATTCGCCTAACTTATATAGAAGCCCGCCCTCTCGCATCCCCTCGCCGACCTCCTCCTCTCCGCCCCCTCGCTCGTATTTCCGCACGCAATTTCTATCCGCGGATAACGCGGTAGCCGAGAGAGGCGACCCTCGTCTTCTTCGTTCCTCGCTCTTTCAACCATTCGCCCTCTCCTTCGCTCCTCCTCCTTTCAGCATACACCCAGCTCCTTCCTCGCGCTGTCCTTTTTCGCGCGATTTCGAAATAACACGCCCGAGGAAAAATCCGCCTTCCCCTTTCGCGCGGTTTATTCCCATTTACCTACTACTTTGCGCGCGTGTATTTATACCCTTTATGCACTTCCATTTATTTGATACAGTTGGGGAAAAATGGGATGGGGCTTTCTCCCTTAGCCGTGCAGTTTCGAAATCGTGCGGAAAAAGCGCCGGGCGTGTAGCCCTCCTCCCGCGTCTCCAGGTGCAACAGACTACACCTGACTGGCAAAAGAATTGGATTTCCCCGCTTCACGGTTTATGCCCGACGACCGTTTATACGTTTATCCGAGCCGCTTCTTTTTTTCTCTTTTTTTCCCCTTTTTTTTTCGTTTGCCCCTTATTCGCCTGGCTCATGGCGAGCGTTCGGATCCGCGCGCGAAATGCTGCAGGTGGAAACACCGCCGCCGATTTTCTCACGTAAGCGCCTTCCCCGACGAGCGCGCACGAGGCTGCATCGATCGCAGCTTAAAACGTTGCTCGCCTATTGCCGGGTATTACCGGTTTTCCCGGATTTTTTTTTTCGCCCGGGTATACGGCGCGCGTTTATTTGATTTTTGGATTTAAGGCATCGATCGCCTGGCGTTTAGTTCGGATGGATGGCATTTGGTTTAGGATCGAATATTGGAGGTAGCTTCGGAATCGTGGATTTTTAATATATGTTTTTGGGAGGTAGACAAATGCGAGTAATGGGCGATATTGGAGATCGTGCTACGGGATGTTCGTTGCTTAATTTTCGACTTCGAACGATAGGATCTTCTTCTAGCCTAGAATGCGCAGTGAATATTTGGAATCGCTAGATCTAGAGATTGCGAATGATATGCGAATACTTGGGGATGGTGGAGTGTATTTAAACTATTGTCTTATCCTCTTCTATTTCATTTTGATTTCGTCGATTAGTCTGCCTTTCGATGAAGCCAGATATATCTCGATGATTATTAGCAACGTCGTTCTCCAAAAATAATTCGACGGACTTCGCTAAAAATGCGTTTCGCGTTTTATTAAATAACGGCCACGTCCTTTATTCGTCGCATAACGGCAATCTCCAAATGGACATTCGGTGCCCTTTTTATCGGCTATTTGCGCGAATGCGTAAAATGATGAAATTAGTTCAAACCGTCCGTGGGGTCGACGTTTAACGCACGCTTTATTTTTTGTCACGAGTTATCGATATTTTAATAGCATCCGAAAGGCAAATATTGTTTAATAAAGGCCATTCGTATTTTCAAATCATAATGAAGTTGATGACCGAGCCGAGGGTTTTATGGAGCTCCGAAAGCGTCAACCGCAACAGGACAGGATGTCGGGGGAAATTGGTTTCGGAAATTTGCGAAATAACATTGCGAGTTTCGGTACACTGGCTTCGGTATACTCGCAGGGCCACGTACGAGCAAACGGTACGCGTAATATGATCACGATGCGACTATAATGTTACTATGAAAACTGAATTCAACCGAAACGAGATAACGAAGGTCCGTAATTTTAATTCACCTCGATGGGCCTCCATGCACGAGTTCCCCAGCCGACATTTCTTTTTACAAGGACACTCGTGGAATATGCAAATCGTAGAGATCTGAAACTTGACGATAATCGTTAAGAGCTCGACTCTAATGCAGTCTACTAACGATCAACGTCAGGAAAAATCCAAGCATAAAAGCTCTAATTTAAGTAGAGTTCGGGCCACGAAGCCTTCGATAGACTAACAGCACAAGCTACAGTACGGATACCCAAATCGCTTCTAAAAATCCATCGGTGATGGATCCCTATCCGGACTTTAGAGGCCAATGTCTGACCTCTATATGCCCATACTACTGCGGAAACGACGCAATCCCGTACGGCGATCCTGCATTGCTCTCGAGTCATCGATCCAACGGAGAGCCCCGTTAATTTGAAGTGGGTAATTGTAGAAATTCGGGACCCGATTAGTTACGAAAACGATATCCCACATCGAATATCATTGTTATACGAGCCCGCGTTTGGAACATCTTGGTAATTAGGGCCCGGTCTGCTGCCAGGCCGTACGTCCATTTGGCAGATGGACCTAACTCGGCGTGCAAGGATCCATTAACACGTATATTCGCGCGAAGGAACATATAGCGTTGGTAATGTATACGCTGCTAACACCGTGCCCACTCGCAACACACTCTCGCGCATACACGCAAACGGCGCTCCCACCCGACGCGTATATTCTACGAACATTGCAGCAACAATTAGGAGACCCCTTTG
The DNA here is from genome assembly GCA_038496175.1 of Ampulex compressa. Taxonomy (NCBI): domain Eukaryota; kingdom Metazoa; phylum Arthropoda; class Insecta; order Hymenoptera; family Ampulicidae; genus Ampulex; species Ampulex compressa. Next base: position 132,453 of record JBCFXI010000528.1, read on the forward strand.
CCATCGAACGGAATGCATAGCTGCGACCGTTCGCGGTGTGTACGCGCCACTCACACGATCTTAGCGAGTACGTGTCTCCTGGCTTGACGACTAGAGGCGTAGCTCGCCGCCGCCCTACCACCTCGAGTATGTTACATTCGCGGAGAAAACTTCTTGATAATAGCACCACCGTTGAATTCCGCCCTCTAAAGCAGTTATACCGGAACCTACCCTTTTAGCAATGTACGGAAGAAAACGTAAAAGATAAATGTATTCGAGCATTTATTTACGAAAGGGCGCAATTTATTATGGGAAGCGCGTAAAAGCTTGAAGAGCAAGAGGATTAGGGCTAGTCTAAAGGGTACTCTCGATCCCTTCGTGGACGATAATCGCGGTTGGTCGTTGATGTTAAATCGTATCGCTGATAGAATATACGCGTGCCACGGATATTTTTGAATCCTGGACGTTTCCTCAATTTTTTAACAAACACTAAGAGATCTTCCTTTACGCAAGACTTCTCTCCACGGTCGATGGAATACATTCGCAGTTGGCCGAGGGCCAACACCGGGAGGATAATCGTACGCATTACTGTATCGCGCGCAAGTTATCGTTGGGCAAAAAAGGAAGTCCGTGCTCTGTGTCCGCATGCAGTTACTCTTTTATGGATGGTTTTATGCGCATAATGCGACACGGCCCTCCATCCAGGTGACCCAGAAAGGCCCTCATCGTCCTTAAGTGTCGCTGGGATGCGGGCTCGTTGGACGTTTGAAACGCAATACAGCATTTTCCGACGTCGAAATGCCGTGGGACGTTGCATATTATCCGCACTGCAGGTACGCATTACCGTCGTAACCATTACCGGGGCAAGAGGCACTCGCATCGAACATTATAGGAATTCAGGTCCGAAAAGAGTAGAGCGATCTTCTCTCTCTCTCTCTCTCTCTCGCGAGACCGTCCGTATTTTAAAAATAAAGGCCGGATATCCCCTTTGAAGGGTAAATTTCTGATAGGAGGATAAACACGAATCGATTTTCGGCTCGATCAAGTTATATTCGTTTCATACCGACAGCAATTCCGAAAGCAATAAAAAATCGGAAAACGGGAAAAATAACGCCCAACAATAGTAATAACAGTAGTATCCGTGAAAGTAAATAACATCCTCATATACGCTAGTTATACGCGATTGCTGACGCTCGCGTACATTTCGCGCAACTTTATCTTTAAAGTATATACGCAAAATTAATATATACACATATAATCATCACCTCTGATTCTTTCGTGCGATACGTATACTGCAGTTCTTGTAGTTCGAAACCCACCCTAAACACCAGATCCCAAACCAAATGATCTTAGCGATCGCTATTGAAAACGAATTAAAAAATATATATATACATATACACAAATCAAGAGAATTTTAACCATTCCCCAAGAGACAGATCAACGCGCATACACAACAACCGCACCAAAATCAACATCCGGATCGTCGCATATACACATCGAACCCGATCAACCGGTTAAACGACAGATCCTAGTTCGAACGAGCTCAGCATTCGGGGGCGAAAATTGAAGAAGAAGGCGACGATTCATTAGCGCGGTCTTCGACGATTCGCAGGAGCCCTCCCCCCCCAAGCCTCCCGCCCCAAATCCCCCTTACAGCCGAGCAACCGATCCCGCAGCGCTTTCATACCCGCGCATTCCGGGCCGCTTATTCACCCCTTTTTCTTCCCGCACCTCCTTCAATATCCGGCGACGAGGCGTCGACGAGGAGCTCGATAAGAACGGAACGATCAAAGGGCGGAGGGGCGGCTTCTCGTCCCTTTTGAATTTTCGGTCGATCCAAGGGGGCCGATTAGCGGGAAGAGGAGGGAAGGGAGGGGCGAGGGTTCCAGGCAAAACCGGAGCGGCCCACCGTAAATAACATCGAAGTCTATTTAAACTTTTTCAATTATTTCGATATCTTCCAGAGGCAGCGCCGTCGCGGCCGATCGCCTCGCCTTCGTCCTCGTGGTCCTAGTCCTCCTCCTGGCGGCCGCCGTCGACGCTCGGCCGGTGGCCGCGTCATCATCCCCTGCGAACGTTTCATAAATAAGCCTTTGTGCGGCCCATCTGGAAATTGAATTGGAAAGTTCTCCCGGAGGCACCGTGGGAAAACCGGCCGGTACGCCGCCAATTTTCTGCCCGATTTTTCCTGCCGAACGGCCGGCCGGGCCCTCGCCTCGTTTATTCGCATTCACCCGGCTGAAATTTCATTTATTACCCGCCGCTCTATGCAATTTCGGTCGGCGGCTTCGCTTACAGGCTGGGTCCTCCGCTCCTCTACCGCGAACGTTGTTGTAGCGCCGGGGAAGACGAGGATTCGTCCGCGCGACCTCGAGGGCGCGGTACCTTGGACCTTTTATCGAGGCTACTTTTGTTTCTCTTACGTTCCTATGTGGTTAAATGACGATAATGTGGATGGCGTGGATGTAAGCATCGACGAATTATTCTCTATCGATCTGCGTATTTCTATTCTTTTTTATTTTCATTTTCGGCACTGATGGTTGAGGTCGTTTGACATAGGATCATCTCGTCGCGTGATTATTTCGGTCGAATGAGGTTATTTCTGGAGAGGTTTTTTTTTTATTCTTTTTGGCACTGAGTGAGAGGCAATGAGGCAATGAGTGAGAATCAGCAAAATTACGGTGTAGGTATCGTATGGAAGAACCATCGATGATGGGCGGGATTCAAAGCCGAATCCCCCGCGTGGAAGTCCGAGCCGAAGATCGACTATTCCACCGTAGCTCTCGATCTGCGTATTTCTGACGTAAACTGATGCGCGTATTTCTTACGCAGTTCCCAGAGGGATTCTTCCTAATCGCGGCACAATTGCGAGAGATGCACCCCGAGGCGCGTTAATATTCGCTTCGAATCGACCTCCGTTATTGTTAACAGCGCTCAGCATTTATTGTATTTGTCACCGAGGTACCGCGCCGTGGGATAATGCGATTCGCCGCCTGAAATGCTGACGGAAACGCGGCGGCGTTTGCGTTAGACTCGTCAGTGTGCGACGATCGGGCTCGTTAAATTTCCGCTTGCCGGGCGATATTACCGAGCGCGGTTTGTCCCGCTCCCGGTATCGAGGCTGTTCGGCCTTAAAACTGAATGCCAGGATCGAGACTGCGGCACGCACGACTCCGAAAAGGGTGGTTATTACGCGTGGAATTTTTATTCGCTTATTTTGCTCGATTTCATCGGTTTGTTTGGCTCGCCCCGCTTGTTTTACGATGTGTCGTACTGTGGAAAGCGAAGTGTAAGGATCCGAGGCTACGATCGCCTTTTTACGGCTACTTCACTGATCCAAAATCACGAGCTTGTTTGGTTTAAGATCTTAAATACGTTCGTCTCCGAAAATATTTTATGTACTAAATAAGTAAATATGACAATGATCGGTGGTATATGAATCGAGAAAGAGGGGTTATTTTTAAGGTCGGAAGTCGATGGACGAATGAGAGAGAGGGGGAAGGAGAGATTTCGCGAAGCAACGCGTGGAATTCGTACCGGAAGCCGAGCATCCAGCAGACGCGGGAGAACCCAGCAATGAGAACCACAAGCGGTCGCACTCCAAGCGGGTAAACCAGACGCAACGTGGTTATTCTAGGGTCCTCATGCTCGTGGACAAATGTCGAGTTCCTTCGCAATGATCGAGCACTAATATCTGGCAGAACTCGATGTCATCGATCTCTAAAATTTGATACTTTCCATTTGATAATCCATAATCTTGCATCGTTCCAACGTATAAAAATCAATAGAAAATTCATTCCACGCCGAATTATACTTGCAAGGATTTTAGAAATTTGTATTATTTCAATACGAGGACGTTTGTACTGTATAATCTCAATCTCAACGAATTAATCGATGCCATCCACCATTTTGAGTACCATCGTGTCTTTCTATATACCGTACTTCTCTCGAAAGTAGAAAAGAGATAATGAGCAACTTGACAAACGACCAGTATCTTTTATATTCCCTACAATCACGAATTCAGAAAGAAGCTGTAACCAATCTTGAGCGAAGCGCGTAATCGTAACTTTGGCTCAAAGTTACCTTGGGTTACGGTGGTTAGCATAGTTCCAAAGCACTTGAACTACGACGCCCGATATCGCGCAGAAAAAAGAAAGTCCCGGTGGTTTGTCGAGGCACTCCTAATCTTCGGCAACCGGAAGCATTAAGCCGGCTTCCGGACGCTTATCGCCGTGCAAATTTCTCTTACGAGGAATAACCGTATACACCTGTTTTGCGCTATCCCGCTGCATCGCGGAGATTAAATGGGCTCGCGCGGCAATTTACGGATCGATAGATTTTAACGCACTTGGCAGACCTCGCGCTGGGTTGGAATGGTTCCAGCGGAAGCGCCCTGGAAACGTTGTTACTCCGGTAGGTAATTGGTATTCTTGACGTTGAATTTCATTTACGAAGCCAGCGGGTGTAAAAGAGACCGTGACAGATGGTTTTAATAAAAGACACGTGTATCAATTCCGCCCACGGGTAGGAACAACCCGTATTTCGCTGGACCGCCGTTTCTTCGTTTTTACGCACTCTGCGAATCGTGCCGTTAAAGTTTATATGCGAAAATTAAATTTTAAACGATCATTCGGAATTTTATTTTCGTACTTACATGTGGATTCTTACGAGAAATACGGGCATCTCGTGTATACGTGAAATTCAAAATTACTATCTTTTGTATATATAAAAATATTTTAAATAATCGATTGCGAGCATTCGTATCAAATTTTGTGGGTTAGAGATAGAGCTATTGTCGGATTTGCCACGCTTTCGCCTTAATAATTATGTCTTAATGCGAGAACACGCATAGTGGTATATATACAAATTGGTACCAATTCCAGTCTTACCAAGACGACAAAAGAATATGCTCCGTGCTGTTGTTTTTCGCCCAATTATACATTCACGGGAGAACGTAAGAAAAATCTGGCGCAATAATCTAGCTTTCGATTTCCAGCTAAAAAGTATCGATGATTTGATTAACGTTCGAAAAGTCTGGCAATAAATAACGTCGTTCGCTTGTGTAACTTTATTTTCCAACTTCGCGAAACGCAATTACTACGTACTTCGATTCGTTCCTTTTTTTTTTTATGCGCACGCTATCGACGTGAACCGAAAGACTTTCGCACGGCTAAATCAGTACCATCGGCGTTTCAGGCTCGCGGAAAAAAAGTGCGAAGCGACTGGGGCCGATTGAACGACGAATTAACTTAGCGCCGCGCTATGGCCGTACGTTTTTCACGATTTTTCCGCGCCTTCACACGGAGGAATCCACATTTTCCTGCCTGGCGGATATAATTACGGCTGATGCCGGATTTACTTCTGGCACGCTAATGTAATGGCAAATATTTACCAGTCGGCTGCTCCACGGATCCGCCACGGTGGAGGCGGCAGTCTATTTCCCCTTTTAGCTCACCAGCGTATTTGTCAAAGATTATTTATATGCCTTTTCTTTCTTTGACTGCCTTAATGAAAATACGCTTCCCTTCTTCAATTCTGACGCCGTCTTGCTTTCTCCTTCTGGATCTACTACAGTGGCTCGCAAAGGTATTCGTAAACTGGATTATGATTAACATCAAGATTTGGTACCGAAGCTGTTTATACAGTAATTTCTTGAGTCATTTTTTTTAAATAATTGGCCATTTTTGGGTTTGAATAAGAAGATAGTTTATTTGAAAAATTCATGTACATCGCGTAGTAAAAATATTTTAAGGTGATAATACAATATTTTCGACTCATAAGAATATTTGGATGCTCTATATTAATCTGTTCGTCTCCTCTACTTTTTGCGCGAATATTCTTTGGAGACACTGTACCTCCCGTCGTCGTGCACCGAGTTTGCATTAACTCACAGACAGGACGACGACCGTGAGGCCAAGAGGATATAGTACCCTAGTTTCCGTACCCTTCTGACCTCTACTCCTCCGTTTTGTCACTCTTTTCGCACCTCCGACCTCCTTCGTCTCGCAAAGGGCGCTTATCTGGTTAGCGCGTAATGCGGTTTATGCGTAATTAAGAAACGGGCGTGGAAGAGTTTGATCGAATTTTACTTTATAATTCATAACCCTTTTGAAAACGATGCCTCGCACGATGCCACAAGTGGTCAACGCTAATCCACGCGCACTCGAATGGAGGAAGCGATACTCGTAAACATCGATGAAATACAACACGCGTAAACAGAGATAGTCGGCGGCATCGAGAGAAGAGGTCGTGGAATCTCTGGCAAGGAGCAGCGAGAAAATTGGCGAGGAAAATGCGTTGTGTAATAGCGGGAAGTACAACTTAACGTATCGATCTCGAGCAGTTATGCGCGAATCTAGATTCTTTACAACACAAAGGTGAGGTTGACATTCGATTAAAAAGCTTTATCGTAAAAACCTGGTTACACATTTATGATTCAGTAGTATTGTCTTATGATTCTTTATGATTCAGTAGTATATGTTAAAAATCCCACTTCGAAAAAAACCACTACTTACCTTTAAAGCCACTTATAGAATAACCGTGGAAACAAAGTCGTACATCTAATTCTTTCGAGAGCCTGCGACACTCGAAATTCCTATGCGCTTCCTATATCCAGATACACCAACACCAAAATCCTCATAGTTTATTTCCATCCTGTCCTCGACTCCTCCGATATTCACTCTTACAGTCGTTATAAATTACACCAATCGCGCGCCTTCGTTAATATCGCGTTGGCCGGCGCCGGCGAAGGAGGCGCGTCGCGATTTTCCCGATGCAAATAAAACCGCGATAATCCGTTTGGGCCGGCAGGGCGTGCACAAAAATCGGCGAGTACGCGGTCGTGTGCGCAAACACGACGCGCCAGCGATTCAAACATATCAATATCGCGGAAACGGGAAACTCGGGCAAATTTAAAATGTCAATGGTGCTCCTCGACGCTGCAAAACCCCGCGGCCGCCTCCTCTTCTCCTCGAACCGCGCTCGCCCCTCGATCGACGCCCCGATAAATTATCCCGCCGGACGAATCCGCGGCCGAACGGTGATTTTAAAAAATGCAAGAGCGAGGAGCAAATGTTTATTCTGTTAATTACTCCGGCCGGTAGTTCGGGAAACAATTATTCGTTCACCGATTGAAATTCTGCGGTCCTAGCCGAAAGGTAATTAACTTTTAATCGAGAAAGTTCGGCGGTTCTGGATTACCCCCGTCCCTTGGAACTTCTTGTCTATTTCTCTCCCTTTCCCCCTCCCCTCCCTGCCGCGCTATCGCCCTTCCCCCTCCCCCCTCCCTCCCCCTCGACGCCCCTCGCCCTCCCACGGGCCGCTCACTGCCACTCAACGTGTCTAAACGTCCGACCGGCGCTTTCGAGATCCTCACGGGAAGGGTTTAAAAGAGCGTGCGAAAATTTAGGAAATTCTTTTTTAAGGAATATAGGGATTTGGGGGATTTGAGGATTTTTTAGAGGGATATTTGCTTGTAGGCATGCGAGTTTTGTACGATGTGTATATGAGAGGGTTGACGCGTTAATGTTCGGTCGACGGGCTTGAGATCCTCGCGAGAAGAGTGTAGGGGGCGTATGGAATTCTACAGGCGTATTTTATACTTGTACTGTGGGATTAAACGAAGAGCACCGACGATCATGAAGATACGAGGTCTTAGATTTGAAGACGCAAACACGTGTGATTCTAGATCCGAAGGAAAAAATTTCTAAATAATATTTTAAGCGTCGTCAATCGCAAATATTATATCTTAACACTAAACGAACCCGCGCATCAAGCGTGTATCGATTATCCTAAAACTGTTCGGAAAGATCTCTTTATTTATCTTAAACCTTGAATCGGACATCCATAGCAGTGACCCTCGAAGATCGGACGTGTGCCTTCGATGTACCTCGAAACTTATAGACCGCGCACCCACCTCTATTAGCACCTTTCTGCCAAACTTCATCGTAAAGCATACGTCCGTAAATATTTCCGGGCCCTTTTAAACCCGGTCTATGCATCCTTTATCGGTACACTTAAACGTTTACGGCCTTTCCTTCGTCGTCTGACCGGCGTCCCGATGTTTCTCGTTGCCGGCGTCGAAGCCGTCTGGTCTACATTATTCAAGAAGGTGCTCGGCCAGCACGGAACCGCCAGCGGCCGCTTACGAGGAGTTAGAAACGAACGCTTAATTTATTTAAAACTCAAGATTCTCGCCGAAGACCGCGAATTGCCGGGAGGTTACGGCCGAGGACTTTATTTCCCCGAGGACGCGACTTCGCGCCGCTCACCGCGTCCAGGATTCGATGGCGTAAAGCCGCTCTACGCGGGAGAATAAAACTCTTGCGAGAAGGGGCAAGAGACGATGATGTACTTTTTATACCGGAAATACAGCGCGCAAAGCTCCGAGTAGCTCGATTTTCATCGACTACGATGACCTCGATCTTTACGTTTAACACTATTCCTACCACTTTCCAGACAGATTTAAACGTACCAAATATATCCCTAAAGAAAAAGAGGACGAAGGAAAAACGTCGATAGATCAATTTATCGATCCGTACACTGTGAGAAAGTCATGAAAAATCCCATAAGTTCTCCTCAAAGTTCTACGATTTTTCAAAGAAATCACTGACCGGTCATTTGACCACTCGTGATAGAAATAGTGTTAAAACACGTAGCCGAGGAAAGCATTCCAACCGCGCTTCTTTATCGAGATACGAGGATAATCCGATCCGGAAGCGCGTCCAATATAACCGCCACACCGCGCGCACGTTTTCAGCGCGACGTTAACTCAACATCGGCGTCGTTTATGCTAAAGCGTCGTTTATCCAACCTTCGATTTTAGCCCTAAACGCATATTTAACACGCGCGTAAAGCCGCCGTAAATCGGAGGGGCAAGGTATGCGAGCTCTAAAAACGAGCCGGTTTTATCGCGCTGCGGCGTGGTTCCTGGCGTTGGCCTACGTAAGGGCGCCTGAACGCGGGGGTGGAGAAAGTGTTTCATTATGCCGCCGTCCTTAGCGCTCTTCGGAAGATGCACAGGTATTATCGCGGATGAGAATGTTTCGTGTAAAATCGGCTCACAATGCGGCAAAGCGAAGGAAATAAGGGTGGGAATCGTCGGTGCTGAAGAGGAAGGGCGATGGACAGTGGTAACAATGCTAACTCTAGCTGGTGGAAAATGATGTTTTTCGATCACTTCAAAACACGCTTTATTAAAAAGATATGTTAATAGACGTATGAAAATAAACCATCCTGGCAATTGCGGTAAGCATTATAATTTCTATCCGCCGCTGTGCGTTGTTGAATAAATAAGCGCTCTGTAATTTTAATATATGCCAAAGTATAATTTCTTAAATTGTGCGTCGTGCATAGCGAAATGGAAGAGGAAATGTGAAATTAATTTATATGTCTCTTTTGTGTTTCAAATTAAAAGGTGGATGTAAATGGAATGAGTCTATATCTAGAAGCGTATTCATGTATAAACGTATCCTTATTTATTCTTATTAATTTCCATCGATATAATCTCTTTTCGTGTGTGTATATAATAAACATTATAATCGTAATGATCGAGTATCGAGAGATAGCAGCTTATGCGGCAGTAATTCTATTCTCCTAGAAATCCTCGCTCTACCTCTGCGCGATGCGAGAGAAAGCGAGGTGCGAGCGGTAAATGGAAAAGAGAGAAGCAGAGTGGAAGATCGACGGAACGGCGGCAGTTGCTTCGTTTTACCGTTATTTTAGCGGATCGCCAACGAAGATGAATCGTTCTGACGGTAAAAGGGCATCGATTTCACTTATAGCCGGGGATTAAGTTGCCGTATTAAGCGCGGAGGGTAAAATTCCATCGAGGTTCGTGTAAGGACATTAATACTTAAATCGCTTTACCCGATGTATGCTTCGTAAGTTGTTTCTTCCTTTATTATTCAATCACGATGTACACAAAACATTCGCGAGCAATATTTAGGAGTGCGAATGATATCTGCGACGTATAATAAGCGCAAAATTATGATTTATGAGGGAGATAATACGACAAACTCTAAGGAGAGAGAGAGAGAGCGAAACGATGACGAATCACCAGACTATCTGTGCTTTATTATTATCGTTGGTAAGCGAGTACCGATCACCTTATATTCAGAAATCACCATACAGCTCTTTTCAAACAAACATTATATCGCTGAATATAATCCACGAAATAAAATAGTGTTACTGCGCGAAGAGTAAAGTCGTTGCTGGTGTCATCTTATTTTTATGCACGGTCCCCAACATATTCCTCGCCTCACAGTGCGAAAAAACAAGCTTCGTTTACGCTTAAAAAAATATACAGTACCCCCAAACGTACCAAATTCTCCGACAACGGCGACAAGAAAGCGATCCGATAAAACCGAAGGGCACAAAGAGCAGGGCCGATTGTACGTTGCAGTGCGCCCGATTTAGCCGTCATTTTAGCAAACCACGATCGGGGGCGAATAACTCCAGAATTTGAGAGGCAGGTTACCGCATTTCGTTCGCCCGATGGAATTTACAGTCAAAGCTTGGGAAAACGTTCCGGGGGCCGAACTGTCGCCGATATCGAGCCACGTCCCGCGCAATGGCCTCGCGTCATATTAATACGCACAATGACGTCGCAAAGTGATTCACGACAGAACTCGTAGCCAGTGTATTTAACATATATATCATAGTATGTATATATATCATTTACCGTCCATATATATATAGTATATATATCACATATATATACAGTATATATATCATTTACCGCCCAATAAAACAACGTTGGTTTAAATCCGGGCGAGCAAGTCGCCGCGACGATTTATCACGGGTGAAAAAGTGCTTTGAAAAAGGGAAGGAAAAAAGGGGGGAGGAGGGGGGAAGTCGAAATTGCAAAGAGAAGCAGAGATTACCGCGAGGCGGTGCGGCAAGAGGGAGACGGAGCGAGGATGGCGGAGGTGGGGAGACGAAGGGGGAGGGAGTGAGATGGAGAGAGGGGAAGAGCGTGAGGGGGGCGGTGATGGAACGGTGCAGTTGCCCCGCCGCGCCGTTATTTTAGCAAACCGCCACCCGAAAGCGGATCACTCCAGCATTCAAGAGGCGCGGGTATCGCGTTTCGTCGCATCGATGGAATTCCAAGTATTTTCAATTTCCTGGAATACAGAGAGCGCGGCCGCGCTCGGCCATAAAAGACAGCCATGTGGAACCGCACGAGGGCGCCCGTTAAATCAGTCCTCGGATATCCAGGAAGTCGAGGCCGCGCTCTCGGGATCGCCGCCGGATGTGCCGTCAAATTGAAATGACCGTCCAATTAGAGACGCCCGCCGTCTCCCGTTCTCCCGTCTCTTCGCTCCCCCTCCCCTCCCCCAGCCCCTCTTCTCCTCGCGCCCAGGATCCGCCCCCGTGTTCCTTGTCGACGTGCAATCTGCAATTTGCAATTTCTACGCCCGTGGCGGCTCGTGCAAACACGTTACTTTGGATTGCGGCCACCCGTGATTACTCCCCGCCGATCGGCTTTCGTCGCCCCCTGCGTTATGCACAATGCTCGCGCCACCCTCTCCGCACAGCCCCGCCGCCCCCAGAAACCGAAGTCGTGGTCAAATTTCCGCGACGTGCAATTAAGTTATGCAAATAATACGTTGGAGAGGCGGAGGGTGTATCCGTACTTCGCGTGTACAATTCTTTTCAAAAGTTTTGGGAGGATGCGGGCTGTTTTTTAAGCTAGTGTGATTTTAGGATGAGTCCTTTCTTATGGACGATATACGTTGATAATGGTAAAAGGTCGATGGTGCGTTCGAGGAGGGACTTAGCTTATCCGTTTAGATACAAAGATTTAATTATAAAGGAATTTTAATACGATATATGGCTCAAGAATGAGGGGGCAACTACGAAAGCATGCTGGGACTTTCGACTATAATGTAGTAAACTTAGAAATTGCGCGTTATTAAATTCTGTTCGTATAGAATATAAACGTTCGACGTAGCCTTAACGTATTTGCAATATTTAGAATGTATATAGGTAATACTTAAGCTCGCTTTTGGTATTCCATGTATACCGCCTTGTTCCTGCACCGGTTAGATGATCCACTTAAGGATATTTCGCGAATCGTACGGAAATAAAAAAGATCCGCTTCGATCCTTCGATTCCAGGAACGACTCTTGAGTTTGAAAAATCAAGATTACGAGCGTTTTAATCCCGCAAATCGCGGTCCGCCGTTTACGTGCCTCCTGTTCGCGTAACTTCCTTGCGGAATTACGTCAACAGATTTCCGCTTGTTGCGACGAAACCTGCGGACCATTGCGACCGCAATTTTTTCCATCGTCCGCAATCACAGATTCTCTTTCAGCCACGGTTGTCGTTAGATCGGGCTACGACGGATCCCTCGACGATGAATCGAAATAATCAAGAACGAGGGGATTTGCATACAGCGCGACCGAGGGGCCAACTGCCGTGCATCCGTAGGTTCTCCTGAAAGGATTCCTGATTGCGCCTCCTGGACCATCGATGGAAGAACGTGTCCCGGCCTTTTCCATCAAAGGTCTTCCGCGCGATCGTTAAGGCATCGGCCGAGTACCCGAGGAAAGGTACAGCAACTTTCGAACTTCGCCGAGCAAAGTTTCTCCGATGTTTAGGTAATAGTGGAATGTAAACCATTACGCTAAACTTTATGGCGTCTTGAGCTTTTTTTAACTTTCGGTTCAACTCGCCAATATAGATGTACAAATTTGCTCTACGATTCGAGATTATTTACGATGGATGCGTCTTGCGGTACGTCCGCTTCAGGAGGAACCTATGATATAAGCTAACAGAAGGAACTTACCGAGGGATCGAACCTTACGAGTAGAGACATTTTAGAAGCACGTTCATATCCAAGAGCGTATAATAAAAATCGATGTAAGAATAATCAATCATACATGTCATAGCACGTATATTAGATGCACGACTTCGCTTCCACCGTGACCAACGATGACCGATACTTTGATTCATGAACGTACAACCAGCTTTTCACAATACAGTCTCAAATTTTGGAAAAATCCAGCGGAAGAAAAGCTCTACACCTAACAGTTACACCGTATAATAACCCTCTCCCTTTTTAACTCCCCAAGTTAGATTTCTCCAAAGCAGAAAACACGACACAATACTCAAAAGGGAAAAACACCAATGCGCGCATTCGCCTTTTTCTATCCTCCACCACTCGAACAAACCTTAGCGCTTCTCCTTCCAAGGTTCAGCTACATACACGCAGACCTGCATCGTCCACATACCGCGCCTGATTCGCGAGGTTGCTTCAACGGTATCCCCCAAAGTCCGCAAGACGCGGAATCCCTTGGTCGACCCGAGGAAGGGACGGCCCTCCGAAAAGCCATCCTCGGCAAAAAGCCGGGCGACGAACGAATGAGGGACGAAGCAAGGAAACTCGAGGATGTAAGGAGAAATTAGCAGGCACCGGCGAGATACGTTAAATTGAATAGGAATTCCAGGGAGGATGGAGTTCACGGAGGAGACATAACTCACTCGGAACTCCGGCTGGAACTCATAGCCCGTAGCATCCCCATCCAGCTTACCCCCTCCCCACTCCCCTGTCCCTGCGCCCCTCTCCTTATCCCTTGGCCCTCCTGGAAAGCCCTTTGCGGCGGGAGGAGAAACCCGAGAGCCCGGCAGCACGGCGAGACACGGCCGCGAACGATGATTTTGACGAGGACATTTAATTAACAGCACCGGAGATCCGGGGGCGCCTTAATTAAATATAAGGCGGTTAATTATGCTATCGTCAAAGCAAAGGCGGCCAGGGGTCTTCTTTCCTGAGACCCGGTACAGGCGAGCCCCGAGGAAATCGTCGGATCTTAGGTAAGTTTTAGCGGCGTACACGTCGATGAGGGATGGAAGGGATGCGCTTGGAAAGGATATCGATGGCTTTGCTCGAAGTACCTTATTTCTCGGGTGTACCTTAAACAAGCAGGCTGGGTTTATTCGTGGAACGTGATCTTGAAAGCTGGGAAGTGTGGGATAACGAAGTATCTTCCTCGTTTTTTCAACGAAGATCGCGATATTGTATTATATTAGCGTATTTAGTTTTTTTTGTTTTGTGTTATTCGTGTTATGCTGTGCTAGGCTAGTATTGGGTTGTTCGGAAAGTAATTTCGTTAAGTAAAACCACCTGAACCAGTTTTTTGCCAGCAAGGACCAAAACTTTTATGAGAGGGGAATTATGTTACTGCCAGAAAGATGGC